>RJVU01018862.1:4911335-4980049 GCA_003731715.1 Anabarilius grahami
AAGGTCTGTTTTACAATATTTCAATATTACAATATCAACACAAGAAGGAATAGTTCATTATTTTCATGCATATTCATCTATAGATCAATGCATTATGATAAACAAAACTATCTACAGATATTTTTACTAATTTAAAAGTTACTTTAGGTTTTGCAAGGAAGGATAGCAAAACATTTAATCACCCTCTCTTAAGAACTTAACTTAATGACCAAACAAAAAGTCATAGCATTAAGCGCAATATTACTTTTATTAATTTTATATTTATGTAACTGATTAATTACAAACATATTGTAAATGCTCAATATATTGCATAGCCCTTCACGCTGCTTGAATGTAATGAGATATTTATACTCTTTAAGCATGTTATTTTATTTTTTATTGACAGTATGAACACATGATTCTTTTACATACCGATTTACATGTAAATTCAGAGTGGCATGAATACTGATTGAAGCATGTCCCACGACTAACCACAACCTCACTTATACACTACTTTACAACATCCAGCAGATTTGGTTGTGCTTATTTCTTAATGTCTGTCCCTCATACCTGGAAAACAGCCTTTTTAGAAATGTCTAACTTTTCATCAAATATAATATGACAATTTGGATGCTAAAATATTCTAGAATAGTCTGTCTCTAAAATATTAATATAGTAACAGATCAGCTGACTGTTTATGTCTTGTTATCCTGACACACACACATTGTATCAAGCTCTGGGTGTCAGTGGTATGCTGTGGTCCCGTGTATGTAAGTGTTGGACCATAACTGTATGTGTTCCGCTATCAGGTGAAGGTCATGACTGACAAAGAGCTGCTGGGTTATGCCTGTGAACAGTTCCTGGGCAAGACAGTGGCAGAGATAAAAAGTGTCATTCTGCAGACACTGGAAGGTCACCTGCGCTCTATTCTGGGTGAGTGACGCTGGACACTTGTGTCTATCTCCAATGGAGTGCACTCTTATCCTCATTGTTAAGAGTTCAGACAGCATGCACTGTTAGTGGTAGATCCAAGTTCTTGCCAGATAAGCAGTATGAATCTTTCAACAAATCATTGGAACATTATGTAGTTGTAGTCTCAAAGCTTCCTCTTTCCTTGTGTCCTCGCAGTGCATTTAGAAAATTGATGCATCCTTCATAATTGCAGCCTTCGATCAATTTCCTGGAGGATGGGGCAGTAAGGAATCAAGGATGCATCACATCTTTAAAATTCTCACTGACCTTATTTGCTTGTGTTCACAGGGACTCTGACGGTGGAGCAGATCTACCAGGACAGGGATCAGTTTGCCAGGCTGGTGAGGGAGGTGGCGGCACCTGATGTGGGCAGGATGGGTATTGAGATCCTAAGCTTTACTATAAAGGTGCTCTTACATTAATATGAATAGAGTTTTTGTTTTACTTTGCTTTTAAATTCTATGTGGTTTTTAACAATCAGTCATTTCCTTTCAAACCCACTGCTGTTGTCAGTCTGACAACCTTCTGTTTTCTTCTATTAGGATGTCTATGATAAGGTGGACTATTTGAGCTCTTTGGGGAAATCCCAGACTGCTGCTGTTCAGAGAGATGCTGACATTGGTGTGGCTGAAGCAGAGAGAGATGCTGGAATCAGGGTGAGCTGAAGTCACTTTCCATGACCAGAGAACAAAAAAGGGCCCAAAACTCTTAGGGGAAATAATAAAAATAAATAAATATATATATATATAATAAAAATAAATGGTCGGGGAATAATATTGATACTCGGGATGTCAAAGTTTTATGTTTAAATGTTTTATTTTATGTACCGTGGTTTCCAAAAAAATATTAAGCATCAAAAAACTGTGTCCAACATTGGTAATAATAAGAAACGTTTCTTGAGCACCAGATCAGCATATTGTAATGATGTTTGAAGGATCATGTGACACTGAAGTCTGGCGTAATGACTGATGAAAATTAGGCTTTGACATTTTTAAATATATTAAAAATAAAAAAGTTATTTTAAATATTATATAATGATGATTTTTGCTATTATATCATATTTTTTATGTGTGGTAAACATTCAAAAACTTCCAAATTATATGACAAAATTTAGAAAAACAAAAGTACTGCAGAATGGGTTGAAATTATAGCCGAATTTAAGATTTCAAACAGTAGGGGACTGTCTGGTTTAAAACCAGATGTTGGTTTGAAGTTAGTTATTGATGAATGAATACAGCAAATACAGCATTTTTATTTATGTATTTATTGTATTTATAATTAATTAATAATTGACAATAGTTTTTACTACAGTTGATAAAATATCAATTCATCAGATTGTCAAAAATTTTAATGGGGCATCAAATTGTGTCCTATTATTAGATAGTGGGAAAATGGGAAATGTAAAAGAGTGAGTGTAGTGCAACTTTTTGTTTTCTCACATCTCTTATTCTCTTGTACAGGAAGCAGAATGTAAGAAGGAGATGATGGATGTGAAATTCCAAGCAGATACAAGAATGGCCGACTCAAAGAGAGAGCTGGAGATGCAGAAGGCTGCCTTCAATCAAGAAGTGAACACAAAGGTAGACCTGAGATATTCTTCTGGTAATTTTAAGATGTAAACTGCAGAAGCACTGATCAATCAATTATGTGATGTACATTATATGGCCAAAAGTTTGTGGACACCCAAACACATCACACATTTATAATTATTAATTTTAGAAAGCTGAGGCGCAATTGGCCTATGAGCTTCAGGCAGCCAAGGAGCAGCAGAAGATCCGACTGGAGGAGATTGAGATTGAGGTGGTTCAGAGGAAGAAGCAAATCTCCATTGAGGAAAAGGAGATCCTCAGGACAGATAAAGAGCTGATCGCCACCGTGAGGAGACCAGCTGAGGCTGAAGCCTACAAGATGGAGCAGCTTGCAGAGGCAAAGAAGTGAGTAAAACGAATGAGAGAGAATTAGTGAGTTGCAGGAAAAGAAAAAGAGACTGTTAAGGCTGATTTATACTTCTGCGTCGAGTGTATGACGTAGCTATGGCGCAGGCTGTGTTTAGCATGTAACAATGCGTCGATTCAATGCGGACCGCAAGCGCTGTGATTGGTCTGCTGGAACCCCTCCCCCAGGTCAAAATGCTGGCACGGAGCAAGCGGAGCAGTGCGAGCGTTTTTAACTTCCATAAGAATTTTAAAAAACTCTGTTTTAGGGGACACACGCCGTCTAACTGCAACAAAAGTTGTTGCTTATTTGCCGCCATAACTGCTGAAGCTTCTCTGACAACATACATGACAAGCTGCTGCTTCTTCGGCTTTTCCCTTGATATACTGCGAGACACTGCCTACTGGAGGTCTGCATGCACATCGACACGGATAACGACGCAGAAGTATAAATGAAAACATATGCATAGCCTACGGCACAGAGGCTCCGGTGTAGGTCTGACACAGAAGTGTAAATCAGCCTTTAAAGGTGAGAAAGATGTGAATGTCCTCATTAAAAGATGGAGAAATTTATATATTTAGTGTAAAGGCCCTAAGACTCTCGCGGCAAAGTTCTTTTTCATTCTTTTAGTTGTAAAAAGAACTTTGAAATACCTGAGCAGCGATATGCTGTTAGCGAACATCCTGACGCTGCCCACACTGCTGCATATTCGTTTAGATGAATATGTAAATATGTGCTGTGCGCTTTCCTCTCACTAACAAAATAAACACATAACAAAAATGACAGCAGTGAGAAAAAAAGCTAAGAAAGCATCTAATCATAGCGATGTGGATATGTTTGTACAATTTGCAATTCAGCACTCCAAAAAGTCACAAGTTTATTTATACAGCACTTTATACAATAGATTTCTTTAAAGGATTATTTCACTTCAGAATTAAAATTTCCTGATAATTTACTCACCCCCATGTCAGCCAAGATGTTTGTCTTTCTTTCTTCAGTCAAAAAGAAATTAAGGTTTTTGTGGAAAACATTCCAGGATTTTCTCCATATAGTGGACATTGACCAACGGGTTGAAGGTCCAAATTACAGTTTCAGTGCAGCTTCAAAGGGCTCTACACGATCCCAGCCGAGGAATAAGGGTCTTGTCTAGCTAAACGATCGGTCATTTTCTAAATAAAAAAAATTAAATTATATACGTTTTCACCACAAATGCAAGTCTTGCACTAGCTCTGTAATGCGCCACACATGACGTAATCACGTTTAAAAAATTGTGTGACGTAGGTGGAAGTACGAAGCTAGTCATTACAAAGCAACATGCAAAGACTGAGTCAAATGCCCTTTACAATTAAAGGTAAAACAATGTCGGACGATTTTGAAGTTGGAGGAGAAAATGAGATTTTCTCAGTTTTTCTCTCTACCGCGGTACTTCAATCTACATAATGCGTGGCGCATCGCAGGGCTAATGCAAGATGAGCATTTGTGTTTAAAAAGTATACAATTTCTATTTTTTTAGAAAATGACCAAACGTTTCGCTGGATAAGACCCTTTTTCCTCAGCTTGGATCGTGTAGAGCCCATTGAAGCTGCATTGATACTGCAATTTGGACCTTCAACCTGGTGGTAACTGTTGAAGTCCACTATATGGAGAAAAATCCTGAAATGTTTTCCTCAAAAACCTTAATTTCTTTTCGACTGAAGAAAGAAAGACAAACGTCTTGGATGACATGGTGCTGAGTAAATTATCAGGAAATTTTAATTCTGAAGTAAACTAATCCTTTAAAGCAAGCAGCTCTAACGTATTCATCATGGGAAAAAGTGTGTCAGTCTCTTTCATTTAGAATTACAACTTCAATTTCTTCTATAAAGCAGCTCTCCAGTGTATTTAAGTTTTAACTTGAGTCTGACCTCGAAATTAACTGGAAAAGATTTCCAAACCTACCTATTACGAAATCGCCACGGACCAATGGTAGTTCAAATGTGTTTACCAGCCGAAGCAAACTTTTCTGGAAAGTTCACTTTGGCAAGCTGTTTCGAACTCTTGAAACTTTGTTTCGGCCTGATTTTGTTTGAAATGACGTCATACCAGTTCGTTCTATGATTCAACTTGATGTATGTCAGGGCCTTAAGGGAGTCTCCGTCTATGTAAATCAGATAAGAAAGGTAAGAACAGAGGCTTCAGGAAGACAGTCTGACTTCTGCTCCTTTCTGTCAGGATGAAGAAGGTGTTGACGGCACAGGCTGAAGCGGAAAAGATCAAACGTATTGGAGAAGCAGAGGCCGGCTCCATTGAGGCTGTGGGTAAAGCTGAAGCAGAGAAGATGAGGCTCAAAGCTGAGGCCTATCAGCATTACGGGGAGGCTGCAAAGACCGCGCTCGTCCTGGAGGCTCTGCCAAAGGTGTGTGGAAGTCAGACTAAAGAAAAATGTGGGATTAGATTACAGTAATTACAGATGCAATATTTTCCATCTTTTTATGCTTTCTTTTTCAGACATGTCCAATACTACTAGTAGTTAAAATACAATTTTTAAGTCTTTTTTTTTAAAAAGATGATGCTCTGAAGAATAAAGCTGACTATGTTTTTGTTGTGTTAACATGTCAGTGGCTGATTTTGTTCCATCACAGATTGCTGGAAAGGTGGCAGCACCCTTGAGCCGTACCAATGAGATTGTGATCCTGAGCGGTGACGGTGGCCGCGTCACTGGGGAAGTGAATCGTCTGTTGGCTGAACTACCTGTTTCTGTCAACGCCCTCACAGGGGTGGATCTGTCCAAGGTGAATACAAATATTTCATGTACACTACTGTTCAAAACTTTGGGATACATTTCAAATAAATAAATAAATGTTTTAAATAAAGGCTGCATTTATTTGATCAGAAATACAGTTAAAACAGGAATATCATTGCAATTTGAAATAACTGTTTTCTGTTTTAATACATTTTAAAAAGTAATTTATTCTCGTGATGGCAAAGCTAAATTTTCAGCATAATTATTCCAGTCTTCAGTGTCACGTGATCCTTTAGAAATCATTCTAATATGCTGATTTGGAGCTCAGGAAACATTTCTTATTATTATCAGTGTTGAAAACTGCTTAATATTATTGTAGAAACCATAATGCATTTTTACAGGATCCTTGTTGAATAGAAAGATTAAAAGAACAGCATTTATTTAAAATAGATTTTTTTGTAACAATGTAAAAGTTTCTTTTACTCACCCCAAGCTTTTGAACATCATATTTTGCCTTGTATGTCTGTAGCTTGTGCAATAACTGCTAGGCCACGGATCAGGGAAAAAGATTTAAAAAGAGCTCAAGCCTGATTACTTTTTGAAGACACTCCATTCTAAAAAACAAAGAGATTCCCACACACTATTAATACTTGCAAAAATGTATCAAAAATATTTTATTTGCAACGTTTCGGTGCCAATGCCTGATGGTCATGCGACCGAAACGTTGGTAATAAAATATTTTTAATATGTTTTTGCAAGTATTAATAGTGTGTGGGAATCTGTTTTTTTTAAATTTTGACTTTTTTGGTCTCTCCAACGCACCTATCCATTACCTACAGGTGTGCGATGGTAATTGCTAATTGAAGACACTCCATTGACATTAGTATTTTTCAGAGATGTAACAGGAGGAGTAAATGAATAAGTAAAATGTATTATGTTTTGTCAGTATAAATATAAATGTTTCTCTACAGATCCCATTGCTGCAGAAAATGGTCAACCCTCAAGCTTGAACACACTTCTTCCACTCTGCTGCCTTTCCAACACTCCCACATTGATTGCCTTGAAAAGAAACACTTGAAAGCTGTTTTCTTTTTGTGGAAATGAAGAATTGATTTTTTTTAGACCCCTGGTGCCTTACCTCTGCAGGACCAGATTCTCTGCATGTGCTCTTGTTTTATCACTTATATCTTTTTTTTTTTGTCGTTTTTTTTTTTTTAACAATGTACCTCAAATATGATTATTTTGTTAATCACAGGACTGTTTCATAAAATTCACTAGTGGGCAGCTGTAGCTCTATGTGTAAGTAGTGATTTAGAAAGTAAGGATGTATTCCCATTTTGATGGGTGGCTAAGATTGTAATCACAGTTACATTTATGTAGTGTATGAGGATATATAGAAGTACAGTGTAAAAGAGCCATTAGGTTTGTTACAGCATGTTTAGTGGATTGATCAACTGGGCCTTTGAAATTGTTTGTCATTGTGAAGACTTTGCTGTTCAGGTCAAAAAGTGAGTGAGAAGGTCTGACTTTTATTTTATTTTATCTAATTAACACATTTAGACGTACATCCATTTGTAAACATCTTTTTGTACAGTTCAAACATGAAGCGCTCTAGTAATTTAATATTTTTTATAGTGGGACATGAACGGTCGTTCTGTCGCTTTTTAAAATTTTGCTTTTAGGGTTGTCGGTCAGATTACACATTCACCATGTAGTCCTTCATGTTGAACTACTCAATGTGATTCATAATAATTTCTGTATGTATATTCTTTAAGAATTTTTTGCCTATTTTTGGATGTTAAAAAGTGGTCCAAGTGCATTTTTTTACTAGGATGCCAAGCATAGGCCAAAACATGCTGAATCAGCAGGATTTAGGAAGGTATCTTTATTTTTTCATGGCAGAAAACCACAGAAAAGTTACCTCACCCAATGTTTATGCATATGATAAAGCTTTTGGTCCTCTTCCATTAGCTGCAAGCAAGATATTATGAAGATATTATGATAATATTTTGTCTTCAGCCAAACTGACAGTACAGAACAAGTGCACTCTTTTGTCTACTGTTAAATCTATAAGTTTGGAGAACATCTACCAAACTCCATACTTTCTTTATTCTATGCCTTACAGAGTTTTTTCTCCATATTGAATCCATCTTCAATTAAATGATGCAGCATGATTATGACAGGACTTTCTCTTTTTCATTTAATTTTTTAACCACAATATTTCAGATATGTCTCGTGCCTTTTTTGTTCCTTAAGTACTAATTATCAACATCCAGATAATGTGAGAGCCCTGTCAAATATATGTGAATTTAACTTTTTTTCTATTAAGTATGTTTTAGTGTTTTGTTTTGTTTTGTTTCTGATTTTCAGCTTGCCATTCTGTCCTGAGAATACAAATCATTTTGCCAAACATAAGTATGTCAAACATTATATCAGCTTTTATTTTACATTGCGGCTGAATCATAAATGATTGGGTATTTTTCTCATAGGTAATCAGATGCCAAATATAATGGTTTTTTTTTACAGTACACTGGCAAAAGTATTTGTTGGGGGAAAAATTTTCTGTTTGTCAGAAACAACTTCATTAAAATTGATGTTCAATTTTCATTCTTCAAAATGAAGTGTGTTTGTTTATTTTTATGTCAATATCTGTTTTAACCGGGAAAAAGGGAATTGTGCTCTGAAAATGTAGCTATTCTTTATAAAATGCTGCACACATTTAAACTAAACTTCAGGCTTAAACTTTTCTATGCTTAATCCAAACTAACGAAAGCTGTTGTTTCTGAGCTGAGTGTGTTTGTTCTAGAGTTTGTACACTAACAATCACATATTGAGAATGTGCTATATATATATACCGATATATAACTGCATATAGTTAATGCCTATATATTGTTGACAAATGAATATGTAGTATACAATATGTATCTATTTAGAAATCTGTCTGATTACAGTCAATAAATTTGTCTTGATTTATTTATCTTTTTTGTGTGTGAATTTTTTTGCCATTTTAGACTAGGCTGATAGTCTAGGGCTTTGCAAAAGGCAACTTTACAGTGCTAAGAAAAGTTGTTTGTAATGACTTAAAAAGTGAAAACTTAATGCAGAACACAGTATTTAGGTTTAATGTAAAAATAGAAGATCAGACAATGGAGACAGCAAAAGTGTGATTATGGATCTAGATTTCTTTCAACATGAATTTCAGTCCACACTTCATCTTGTTTTGTAATGTGACATATTTCAAAGTGAAACTGGATAATCAAGGGAAAAAAGTTTGATGGGAATTGTTTGGATTAAAGGGTGTGTTCCAGATGGAGTGGGGCCGGATGCCAGTTTTGCTACTAGTTGGTGTTATTCAATAAACTGTGCAGCCTAAATGATAATGAAAATCATTTCATTCCGATTAAAGATTACAGAGATGATAAAACAAATGATAAGAATATAATATACACCAGAAACATTGATTAAGAAAGTAAATAGAGTGAACTTTGGTTTCATGTTGACAAAAGTTTAGTAACAAATGGCTTGAGTAATTGCAAAACATAAATATGGACATCAGCTACAGCAAACAACCTCATATCGGACTGAAAATAATATTTACATTCTTCTGTTGGGAAGCCATCAGTGTTTAACATGTTTCGTAAACTAGTGATGCAGAGGGGAACAGACTGGAGCAGTGCAGTCTCTGCTGGACATGAGCAACAAAATGAGGCATAATTAGATGATGAGAGCTTCATTTCCCAGTCTGCTGTTCACTATAGTATTCAGTTAGTGGTCTGGCACTGACATAGTCCATCTGTGATCTGTGTTCAGTCTGGCTGTTCAGCATGCTGTTTAATGTGAATTGTTGATCAATGTATTCCTGAACAGCTGGATAAATCTGCGGGAGCAGTTCTCGTTCTGACCCGCAGAGGTACTGCTCAGGGTTGGGGGGATTTTGCAGGCCCTTCCCTGATGGTTCAGAGGCTAACGGTCGAAAATGGATCCTGTTGAGGATGTCGGTGAGGGGTCTTGGATTAACATAGTCGGAGACTGTGGTCATCTCAAGGTTCCTCAGAGCACTTTCAGGAAGTTGCATCCGACTTAGTTTAGGAGGCAGAGGAAGGGGCAGCTCCACGTCAGGACATTGCCTTGAGGGATGGGGAGGGGTAAGAAAATAAGGCTGGAGCTGGATTATGGATCTGCCAGGCGTTTGAGAGGCTGGGCTGCTGTGGTGGTGATGGTGCTGCTGAGGGTTTAGAGGGCTGCTGATCTGAGATGGCAGTCGGCTGAGGTTGGTGTCTGCTGTGGAGGACTGGACACAGGAGCTCTGGGCCATGGGCAGAGATGCACAAAGATTATGGAGGCTGGAGGGTCTGGCTTCTCTGGGACTGGAAAAAAAGTTTTTGACAGTTATTTTGACCGCTGACACATCTGCATGTAGTACTTGTCCAGAAAGGGGTAAATTGAAGGGGAATAATCACTGTTTTGCATTCAAAATAGCCTTTCTTCAAAATAAAATCTGTGATTTTGCCAATTAAGACATGTTTTGTTGATCCTGGAACAACATTCCTAATCCTATCCCTACCCCTAAATTAAACCCTACCCATAACATCCCTAAAATCAGAAGGAAATTATAGGTGAATAACACTGATGTAGATGCACCTAACCCTGGTTGTGAGCCTAAACTTGACATAAACTGTAAACTTGTCCCTTAAATCTGATTGGTTGATTGGAATGTTCCAGGATTAACAAAGATGTTGATCCAGGAACATTTTGTAACTACTTGAAGAAATCATGTTCACAGGTTTAATGTTTGAAAACAAATAAATTAAGAATTTTACTTGTAATTTTACTCATGTTCTGTAACATGAAATTATAATAATTATTATTACTATTATTATTATTATTAGAAATGTTTTTTGATTTACAGTACAATAATATTATTACTATAGTAATATATTTCTTTATTGATTTGTGTAACTATTAGAATGTGGGGGAAAAAAGGAATATTCAGGTAATAACTGTCAAAAACACTTGAAATTCAAGCTTTTTACAAGTCTGCATGTTCATTATTATTACTATTATTTCAAGCAGTAGTAGTAGTATTGTATTGTCATATTGAATTGAATGGGTTTTATAAACTCAACAGTGTGGCCTGAGACAACTAAAGTATAAACTAAGTTTAAACCCTTTATCTCTATGCTAAAATTGACTGAAAATTCACAATTTACAGCTTAGCCGATATTTAGAAAATTTCTTCCCTAGGCGGTTTATATCTTTGTCACCTTTTTCCCTTCTGAATCTCTAAGATAAAATGTAGCCAACACAGGTTTAGAGCAAGAATTAGCATTTTACAGTACAAATGCAGCAAAATATTATAGTATGATTATAATGCGACATTCACTTCATCACACAAAGCCAGACTCACCTGTTCAGGTGTCTGAGAATGGTGTGGGTCTGCTGGGGTGAAGGTGCTCCAGCTGTGCTGAGGTTTATGAAGGCTGATATGAAAGGGTTTGGGGTGACAGAGGAAGCCACTTCTGAAAAATGCTGGGTACTGCTGCTGTCAACAGAGCTGGACACGGTCACATCCACATCCTCGTCCTTCTGTGACTGTCTCACTGCTATTGGGACAAAAGAAAACCAGAAATAGTGAAACTAAATTTACACAGTTTATTTCAAAGAGTCTGTCCAAAATAAAATAGCTAATTAAGTAGTAAGTAAAATGTAGGGCACATGAATATGATCCTCATGATTGAGGTTAAGAATCCCCTCTGCTGCCACCTGCTGGGCACCAGGCCATCACAACAGAAACATCAGGCAACACCAACGCATATGATATAAATCAACAATGAAAAAAAGGAAGTCATACTATGCTCATTTGGTGTCAAATCTTGTATGACCTGTCCATCTGAATCCTGGGTCTCTTGGGTCTCCTTGTCTCTAAACCTAATGAGAAGACATTCTAAAGGTTATATTGACTTAAAATATCTAATTACTTATCAGAGTGAAGTTCAGGACAGGAAATAATATGTAAATTCTTTTTAAATACACTATGTGCATTTGATTTGCCCTTTGGAATGATGAAAATCTAGCTCATTTACTTACATGGTTGAAAAGAATTATACTTAATCAGCCCTGATACTGTCATAATCTCTAAAGGAGACATTTGTAGGTGAATTTTTTCTGAATTAAAGAAAGAAATGATGATAGCTCTCCATCACTTTTTGTGGTGACCTGACCTAGTAATGATCTCTAATCGACCTGACCTAATTAATCATCTCTACTGAATTGTCGCTCACCTTTTCCTGTTCAGTCCATTGTCACGAAAGCCTTTGGCAAAGGGGTTGTTGTCAATCTTGAGTTTTGTAATCTGTGTTGAGAACGAAAAATAAAGATTACCATCAGCAAAACCCACAGACATGACAGATAACACTTATAAATCATAAAAAAAATTTACTAATAGAAAATAATAATGAATCATTGGAGAAAAATCTTTTGGAAAATACTTTGTGGTCACAAATGTTCAATTTTCAACTTCAACTTACTTTGTTTTGCTGATATTTTGAGATAAAAATTGTTTCAAACTAGAAAAATGCAAGATAGAAGCATCACTTATACTTTTGAGTACTAGATTCTATTACTGTATTGATTACATAGATACAAAAGGTTTCACAGGATTCAAAGGAAAGTGTGAAAAATGAGGTATACAGGGAGGAATAGGAGGGAAGAAATAATAATATCAAAGCTTATGTTTTGGACACACTTGACTACTGGGAACACTATTCAAAATAGGTAAACATAACAGGGAAATGTGATTTCTGTGGGCAGAAAGAGACAGTAGAACATGTTATGTTATATTGTCAGAAATATGTAACAGAAAGAAGACATTTAATTAGGAAATAAGGAGAGATGAAAATACGCTTTGATTTAATAGATATTCTGCGAAAAGAGTCAAAAGATATGTGTTATAATCTATTGTTTCAATATCGTAGAGAAACTAATTTAAGTAAGAGGATATAGGGTTTTTTGTTTGTTTGTTTGTTTTTTTTACAATATAGGCTATATGTATATTAGACATTCTGGTCCACACTCCATACCAGTTGGTGGCAGAAATGCAGCAGAAAGTTGTTTGCCAACCGCCAATAAACCCAAGAAGAAGAAGAAGGATCTTTAGCCTCATAAATTTGAGCCACTAGATAGCAGTGGAACTCCAAGAAAGAAAGAAAAAACATCTTTGAAGGCCAGCTCTAAATTTCCTATTTTAAAATACAGTATTCATGACATGTGAAATGTCTGTCCTCACCTCCTGGTTCTGGTAGGCTGTCACGGCTATAAAAGCAGCTTCAGGGAAGGTGAAGCGCAGGTAACAGCCAGGGTTGTGAGGGTTACAGGGGTCTGGAGACTGGACTATGTGTAGACGAGGCTGGTATTTGTGCATGGAGTGGAGAACCACCTAATGAACAAGGAGAGAAACAGAAGTAGAAATGGTCAAATGTAATCCTGAAAACAGAAAATATGAAATAAGCTTTCTTTTTGAATACATTTTCCCAATTTCCAAAAGCTCACCAGGCCGTTGGAGTTGAGTATGTTGTTGGTCAGTTTGAGCTTGTGGAAGGAGATTGGATATTGCATCCATTTCTCTCCAGGTGCAGGAGAGTCTGGATGGATGAAGAACCGATCGGGCAGGTGTGGATCGGTTGAACCATTCACTTCCCAACGATCCTTATTCCACTGTAACAATACAAGAGCATATGGATATTTATTAAGAACACAGTTAACAACAACAATCATTAATCTATCGATGCTCATTCATTCATACATTTATTTTTAGGTCTTGTTCATAACGTCCAAAAAAATCAAACATCAGGTTTGCAGCACTAGAACATCCTATACTCAATCTGGAGCTGAAAATGTCATGCGGATCAGTTAAATGTTATAAGGAACAGAACAGAGATAGAGATATAAAATAGTTTAATAGTAAACTAGTTTTGTAGTCCAGTACTGTTGAAAATGTTTTTGAAAGTTTCTTATGCTCACCAAGGCTACACTTATTTGGCCAAAATACAGTAAAAACAGTAATATTGGGAAATATTATTACAATTTAAAAGAACTGTTTTCTATTGCAATTTATTCCTGTGATGACTAAGCTGAATTTTCAGTGTCACATGATCCTTCAGAAATCATTCTGATATGCTGATTTGGTGCTTAAGAAACATTTCTTGTTATTGTCAATGCTTAATATTTCTGTGGAAACTGATATACATGTTTTTCAGAAATCTTTGATGAATAGAAAGTTCAAAAGAGCAACATTTATTTGAAATCTTTTGTACAATGAATAAAAGTATTAATTTATTTTAAAACAATCTTACTGACCCTAAACTTTTGAATGGTAGTGTATGTGTGTTTGTGAGGGAGAAAGTAGGGGGTTGAAAGGAGTTTGTGTGTTTGTGCCATTAGGGAGGGGTGGATGGGAGGTACCTTATACTTGCGGTTATCAAACGGCACCATGTCCATTATCACTACATACTTGACTTTAGGATTCAGTCCTGTCACTGTTACTTTGCAGCTGGGAAACATCCGCCTGAATTAAATGTACACCGGAAACACACCATAACAATTAGTCATCACATTTTAGAAGACACCCTCCATAAAGTGCATTTTGATTGGTAATTCTTTTAGAATTCATGTGCTTAGGAACTATTCAAATACATGAATGGTTCACTGAATGCACTTAAGAACACCTCCTTTTCACTTTGAAACATGACTTTAGATACAGTGAAAAATATTTAAGATTTCTTACACTTAATAAGTGTAAATCCCAACACAATTTCATTATACATTTGTTATATCACTACTGTGGCGAGCAGGGCGGGCGAGAGCCGTGAGGGAACGGCGCGAGGCCGGTGACGCGAGTGTTAATGATCGTCACCTGTGAGGCGCACCGGCCTCGAGTCGTTCCCTCACGGCTCTCGCCCGCCCTGCTCGCCACAACTACATATTATAATACATGATGGCCTGGTTTCACAGACAGGGATTAGATTAGGATTAGGCCTTAGTTAAATTAGGACTATTAAATTAAGTAGCTTTTATAAACATGCCTTAAAAAAAACATTGCTGGTGGTGTGCATCCTGAGACAAAACAATGGCACCGATATATTTGAAGATATGTCAGTACAAGTTTCTTTAAGTTAAACAGCTCAAACATGCATTTTATTCTGGGACGGCTAAAGCCTGATCTGTGAAACCAGGCATAAAAGTACCAACACCGCATAAGTGCATACCTGCCAGATTTAGTAATCAGCATCTCTGTGCCGATACTGCTGAATTTGTCCCAAAGCTCTCGATCTTGCAGTGATACATGAACTGGCAGTGAGGTCAGTTCAGCTTCAGCACTGCTCATCCTGCCATTGGTGCTGTGCTGAGGTCGGCAGATGGGTTCCTTACAGTCTAATCAATAGTATAATCATTTCACATTTTCATTCACCACAATGTAAAACCTATTTACAACATTAGTTCACCAACATGACATTTGTTTGCTATTAGAACACTCCATTTAGTCATTTTGAGGGTTCTCCCTCTTTAAAGTCTTTTTGAAAAACTCATAATACAAACCTGAAATTGAATTTGAAATTCTCAAAATAATGTGAAGACAGTCTTACCTTGTAGATAATATCCATAGTTATTAGCCAAATGATTCATTTGGTAAGGTAAGTCCAGCACAGGCCGTTCCTCTGGGAGATACATGACCATGAGACCGGAGCAACAAACTAAACAGACTTGTCCAGAGGTTTGTAGCTTCCAAAGCCAATGACCTGCTAGGACTTTCCTTAGTTTGCTACCTTTCCATTACTTCAAAGAGGACAGAGGTGTGTATGTGCACTTCTGTCAAAACATCAGTCTTGTCTTTGATCTGTCTCTTTGTCTCTCCCAATTCCCAAGTTTGTGCTCCAGCCTGCCTACAAAGGTGTGTAGAAACAACATTCTCTGGATCTAGGGGAAAGGGGGGTGCATCTTACTTTGGAGGCCAAGAGTTCCCTAACACTTCCTTCAAAACACAGACTCACACATATTGGTGTTAATCACCCCAGCAGTTTGTCCCCTCATTACTGCAGGAAGTCTTTACTGTTTATTGGCTTTTGGTAGAACTGTCAAAGTTTAGCATTTGGATAATTTCCAATCTTGAATATTAAAATAATAGATTAAATATTAAATGGTTTCATGTCATTTGCTAAGGGCCTGAGGCCTGCCTGACAGAATAATCCTGGACAGCAGTATCTATCTGTATGGCAACTTAAGTGCATTTTTATCCTGGTTTTGAATGTGTTTAGTCAGTTCTTGGTGAACACCTCCAAGTTTATTTTCAAGTATTAAAGGCCTTAAGACTATACTCTTAACATGTGGACACTAGCGAACTTTTGCAAAAAAAAAAAAGATATATATACATACAGTCAATCCAAAATGTATTCAGACACCTTGAACATTTCATTCATTAATACAGTTTATTCACTATAGTTTAAAAAAATGGTCATAAAATATGACAAGGTCTCAGAGTTAAACTGTCAGAAAAAATTAATCTTAATTATGTCAGATAACACTTAAGCAAAACATGGTCAGGTCAAAGTGTCTGAATAATTTTTGGTCCCAAATTTTTTATCAATTTTATTGGTAGTCCACTGTTTGAAGAATTTTTGGGTATAATATGTCACAATTTACTTTATTTTGCTATCCTCACTTACATAAATGAACTATATAGTGTCCTGCACCCACTAGTAAAAATATATTTAAAAAAATATCAAAAATGTCTGAATAATTAATAACTGAATATTATATACGATATATATATATAGTGGTATTTTAATGGTCTTAACCATTTTAATCACAAATCACAGTCAGGAAATTAGCAAGAATTGCACAAATACTGTAGATAATGTAACTTGGCATGGAATCGCCTTCCCCTTTGATTTCTTTAAATGTTTAAGCCATGGGTAAACTTGCAGACAGCTTTTCACAAGAAGAAGAGTCAGTGTTGTTCTCAATGTTGATGAAACAGTTCATAAGTAGTTGAAAAATGTCTCCCAGTTCATTTGAGACCAAATATTCACTTTATGGTTTAAATCTGGACTCTGACCAGGCCAAAACATAAGCCTGATGGACTTCTCAAGCCACTTCTTGGTTGTCTTTGCAATTTGGGCAGGAGCATTGTCTGATCATTCCTCTTTAGATAACTTCTCAATTGTGGGAAACAAGCCATTCTGCAATCTTCTCCTGTACTCCAAAGCATTAAATGACTTTTCACAGTGAAGTAGCTCACCAATACCAGCAGCTAAAAAGGCTCCACACACAAAGACAGCTCTTCCTCCATGCTTCACTGTGGTAGAGACACATTTATTATTCTATTTCTCAGCAGATTTTCAAAGACACCGCTCTGGAGCATCACCATGCAACTTTCATTGTGATTCATCACTCCATATACACAACTTCCCATATTATGTCAAAAACTTCATTCTGTCTTTGATGTTTCTCTGAGACAGCAACAGCTTTTTAACTTGTGCATTTGCTTAAATTTTGCTAATTTCCTGAACATTTACATTTATGTATTTGGCAGACGCTTTTATCCAAAGCGACTTACATTGCATTATACTATACATTTGTATCGGAGTATGTGCAATCCCTGGGATCGAACCCATGACCTTGGCATTGCTAGTGCCATGCTCTAACCACTGAGCTACAGGAAAGCTGAACAATAGTTTGTGGTTAAGACAATTAAGTGTTTAGCCATTTTGGGCTTGGCCAACCTTTTTTGCCCAGGAGTGTATATTGTCATATGTATAAAGCATAACTCACATATAAGTCATTTTCAAACAAAGTAGCTTTCTGTTGGTCAGTGCAGCAATTCCACATGACCAGCATGAAACCATTGAAAACTGCCTGGGAAAATCTTTGATCTTTTTTTTTTTCCCATTTAAATTCCCAATCGCATGAATTCCTATTAAAATGAGGGGTCTTCAACAGTGGGCCCATTGTTTGAGCTCAAACCAATTTTGAAAAAATTAAAACAATAAAAAAAAAGTTGAGTTAATTAAGCTAAAAGCTTTAATTAAAGTAAAATTAAATGTACACATATACTGTATGTCTCTGTACATCAATATAAATGAAAAAAAAGCAAATTACAAATTATTTTATATTTTACATCTAAATTGATGCATTTAGAAGACGCTTTTATCCAAAGTGACTTAAAAGAAGTACAAAAGCAATTTGTCAAAGAGCCAGCAATATTTGTAATATATAATGCCAGGCTTATTAGACAACTAGATTAGGAAGCAAGCTAGAGAAGAGAATGCAGAGAAGAAAATGCTTTTATGGATTTTAATTTACTTTAATGGATATGCAATGCAAGCATTATGATTAAGTATGTAAACACATTAAATAGTATACATATATTATATGTCAGACTTGATGTGTAACACTAATTTTAATATATAATAACAGGGGTCCCCCAGTCTGTCTATCCACCAAGGAGCCCTTGGTTTGATCTAGTGTCTGCCCTAAACTGTCTATCATTTAGTGTTTTTCATTCAAGGTAGGTTACAGTAAACTACCTGAGGAGTAAGTCATTACTAATCATCTTGTTAAGTGTTTTGCTAAAAAAGATGCTGATATAGCAGGATTGTTCTCTCAGAATTGAATCGACACACATTATGCCAGCACTCAACAACCATTAAGTTTAAATGATCCCAAATCAGCTAGATCAGATGAATACTTGTGTTTCATAAAAGGCAGTTTCCAGCTCCCTTAATGTCTAACTGTGAAATTCAGTGAACTCATGGCAAATTAACAGAAATGTCCATTTATTTGAGTTGCAGATAAGCTTGCTACGTGCTGGTGCAACTCAGATAGGCCACAATCTTGTTTTTATCAGCTAACATGGCCCAAGCAGTCACAAACACCCCCCAACCCCACCCTAACCGGGAGTCTGTCTCCACAGTAACCGCGGGGGGCCACTCCCATGTTAGCCAATAGCCCTGCAGGACAACTACAGATGTAGAATCAGGTTAATTTGTCACAGCTCACACATGGGTATGAGGACAGACACCCAGAGGTGATTTTTTTGGTAGTCAATCAACAATTGGCAAATGTAATCCATGAATCTGGCATCTATTGCACTATTGTAACATCATGAGATCCACCTTAATTATTTAAATCTTTGAGATAAATTGAATAAAACATTGTCCATTAGTAAAATGTTTTGATAAACCCCTTATAGTCTCAATATTGACTTTTAAAATATTTAATCTCAAGTGGTATTAACTATTTTTGTTGGCATAAGATATATGTTTTATGTTTTTTTATGTCTTGTAATGTAGTTTTATTACAACATTATTTTTATTGTAATAAACACTTTTTGCTAGATAACAGCTTAAGAAACCAACATAATATGCATAAAATATTTTATTATATATTGAAATTTAGTTTTTAACGACTTTCTGGAGCGATTTCAAATTTATTTCAGGGGTGGGGGAGTTTGGGTGTGGGTTCACACACTTTGCGTGAGAGCGAATCCTTGTACTAAGTAACTGTTCAGGGTCTGATATAGGGAATGAATCTGATTGGCCAGCAGAGTGAAGGGCAGAGACATGATAAGGATGGAACAGACTTTGTGTCATCGTATGCAAATGAGCAGTGAGCATTAAAACTCAGGGGGCAGCGTTTATGATCGCTTAACAGCATGGAGACAACAGACTTGTGAAAAGACGGGTAAAGGTAACAGATGAAGGCAATTAAACAGTTTTTCAACACTTCCTGCTGGAGTACTGAGGACGCAGACCTAAAGGTGAGTGTGTCGACCGGTGACTATGAACTACAGGATGGCAGCTGCTCTTCCTTTCAGATGAATAGACCCATGTGGTGGATCTTCCACAGGTGTGATCATCTTACAAGATTTGGAAAGAATTTCTGCAGGAGAATCTTTTGGAAACAAATACATTTTAAAAATTTTAACATCTAAAGTTGATAATAATGTAGATAAAGAAACAGATATGGAAAACCTTTTTTTTTTTTTTTTTTTTTTTTTTACAGTTTCTGTAAATTGTTTTGGGATATGTAATTTTAGTTCTCTAAAAATATGCTGACAATGTTTCTGGACAGAATGTTCAATCTTTAGATAAACCAAACAATAGATCATAGAAAATGTCAGAAATAGTAGATGTGAATGTTTCAGTGGATTTCCAAAGTGAAAGTGTTTCATCAGTCATGCCCTCTAGACAGGATATCATCGTATACTGTAAGTTCATTATTGAGACACTACAGTATAGATGATGTACTACCCAGGGGGGTCAATGAACTTCTGAGAGTTTCCTGGACCAGCAAACACTGTGACAGAGAGCGGCGATAAAACCGTTACCATTACTGAGTTTAGTAATGGTAAGGGTTCTGTTGCCTTCTCTCAAAAATCATCTGGATATGAGAGGACAAAGAACATGTCAAGTGAGGAAGAGAACTTCAAAGCAATGGATGATGCAGTCAAAATCATACAAGTGAACGGATGGATAAAAGGACCAGAACAACAAACATTAAATGGATTAAATCAACTAACAATGCAATTCTGATTTTTAATCTATACTTTATAGCCTATAATGTTTTACATGAGACTGTCCTGTGTAATTTCAATAAATATCACTGAACAATGAATTAAATGTTCTGCTTGTTTTGTTTTATTAATGTCAATTGTGTTTAAAAAACCCTTCATGAACTACTTTTGGCTATCACTTTTACACAGAGAGTCTGTAAAGGTGGCATACGTGGTTGGTAAAATGCTCACACTTTAAAAAAATAAAACTTTCTTTATTAGCCTCTATGGTTCCATGAAGAACATCCATGGAAATTTTCCATTGCACTTTATACGGGAAAAGTTTCTCTAGATTAAAAAAAATACTTCTCAGACTAAGGTAAAAATGTTTTTTTTAAGAACTATTCACTGAAATGTTCTTTGGGAAACCCAAAATGGTTATTTTATTGCTTCGCTGCAAAATAAATAAATAAAATAATGGGGGGGGGGGGATTGTAAAAAAAAATAATAATAAAAAAAATACACTACTGTTTGGGATCAGTATGTTTTTTATAATTCTATTCAGCAATGATGCATTCAATTGATCAAAAGTGTCAGTAAAGACATTTATAATTTTACAAAAGATTTCCATTTCAAATAAATGCTGTTCTTTTGAACTTTCATCAAAGAATCCTACAAAAATGTATCATCACTTCCACAAAAATATTAAACAGCACAACTGTTTTCAACATTAATTATAGTAAGAAATGTTTCTTTAGCGTCAAATCAGCATATTAGAATGATTTCTGAAGGATCATGTGACACTGAAGAATGATGCTGAAATTTCAGCTTTGCCATCACAAGAAATTACATTTTAAACTATATTCAAATAGAAAACACATTTTAAATTGTAAAACTATTTCACAATAAATGTTTTACTGTATTTTAATAAAACAAATGTCTTGATGAACATAAAAGACTTCTTTCAAAAACAAACAAAATGATCAAACCTTTGGATGGCAGTGTATCATCATAATAAAACAAATGAGATGTACTCAATTAAATGTGTTCAGTGAATGAATGAGTTTATTCTGTCAATTTCTTATGTGTAGTTCATCAAATCTGAGAGTATATATGCATTGACTTCTGCTGTCAGTAGTCCAGCAACATTTGTCTGAGTTGTTGTCCATGAATTTTGTCTGCCTATTCTTTATTACTCAAAACATTTACTACTGACTAAAATTGATGCATGAATTTACTCAACTGATGAAAAAGTTAATATTACATACATGGCTACAAACAATTTTGAAAGGTTCCACTCAGCTACAGTAAGTAGCATGTACAGTCACAACTGAGCAAGGCCTGCAGTTGAGTGATTTCAGGTCAGTGTAATGGTATTACGTAAGACCTTCAGTTAAACAGCAAGTCTCCACCACAGATAACAGCCTGATCACACTGAAGACAATGAATAATAAAATTAAAAAAAGGTCAGCCCTTGCTTCCAGTAAAAGAGAGAAAATGAACCTGTCCTCACCCTCAAAGCAGAACTATGTGATTCTGTACGTATACCATTTATGATATAGATATTTTTCAATTTTTAAAAGCAGCAAGATATGCAACTGGCACAGGCAGCGGTGAAACTACAATATTGCTTTTGAAATCAACCATAGCCTTGTAACTGAAATGATACAGAAAACCATGTAATGTGGCTTTGATCAACTTTCAATTTTCAGTTTACAGAAATGAGGGGGGTCTGTTGATCAACTTCACATTATAACCCAAAATACAGCAGAGTTCAAGTCCATTTCTTCTCTCTTTAACTCTTTTCATGCTTCTGTATCCCTCTGTATGCATCAGGCCCTGACCTTCGTCATCTGAACCGTGAACCTCACTTCCGCAGCTTTGCAGAGATTTTTAAATGCACATTACGCAAGAAAATCTTCATTAGGTCATTTTCAGCTTCCTGGGTTATTCTGGTTATCATCTGACCTCCAGGACCAATAACCATTTTCTGCAAGAAAGAAAGATGAAAAGGTTTCACTTTATAGTGCAGTATAATAATGTTACTGTTTCTTCAGCAAGTGAGAAACAGCTTTGTTTTAAAAACAATTCCACAAAATGTCTGCCATAAGGTCCCATGATGGTAAAACAGCAGCATGGGAAACTAGCCTTCCTAAACAAAAATGACATTTTTTTTTGTTCTGTTTTGTTTTTTGTTTTCAGAAAACATAGAAGGAATCAGAGAGCTCACCATATGAGTGTCTTTCTTCACGTATAGTTTGATGGATATGTCGAGTACCCCATCCTCAGACTCCTTCCACATTTCAATTTGCTGTAAAAAGACCAAAATAATAAGGGAAAAAAAACTAATAATATTCCAGCAATCATGAAATAATACAAAAAGGTTAATTCATATTTTGAGTTATGGAAAACATTCTGAAGGATGGATGGACAAATGGACAGACGAATGTATGACTTAAGTTTTGTGAAGAAATTCCCAATTTATAAATAATGAGAATCATATTGGAAATAAAATAGATACTGATCCAGTTTCAATGATTTGGAATTTTCTCCTGAGTATTTATGCTCTCAGAAGAGTGTTTTCTAACAGAAGAACAACAAATTAATGATAAAAAAAATGGACCCGAACAAGAAAATTAGAATATTGGAAATGAGCGATTATGACTGCATTTTACTATATTTTAAAATGTAATTTATTCCTGTGATGACAGCTTAATTTTCAGCATCAATACTCCAGTCTTCAGTGTCATATGATCCTTCAGAAATCATTCTAATATGCTTTTTTGGTGCTCATTTCAAATTACATTTCTTATTATTATCAATGTTGTAATGCTGCTTAAAAAAAATTCATATTCAAAGATTAATACAAAATTCAAAAGAACAACATTTGAAATAGAAGTATTTTGTAACAATGTAAAAGTACTATTTAATAAAAAACTAAGAAAAAACAAATACTGACTCTAAATGGTAGTGTATTTCAACTTACACATTTCACAATATTACTGTTTTTACTGTATTTTTGATTAAATAAATGCAGCCTCGGTGAGCATAAGAGACATGAACTCCAAACGACACCAAACTTTTGAACAGCAATGTATATACCACAAATCACCTGCGTCATAGTGTATGGCACCTCCTTAGGGAGATATTGTAGTAGTTTCTCTCTGATCGTGTTGATGCACACCTCCTCCGGACCCTGATCGGTCAGTACTTCACTGTGGTACTGCCACTGGCGAGGCTTTGCACCTTCAAACAGGTACCTCTGTTGCACATATGTTCAAACACAGGCAAATGAAGGCTGAGAATCACAATGCTTGAGATTACAACATCAGTTTTTGGTTTTAAAGCAAATGTCATTTTCTTGAAGTCTCAAATGTGTTCTCTAACCTTTAATGTTTCCACATCTTCTCTGTCAAGAGAATTTAACATGAATACATCCTTAAAATGTGGCCACCCCCTGCAGCTCCTCAGGGCCTTCAGTGCCTCTTGGCTCAGTCTGTCTTTGTTCTGACCCTTCTGAGACACCCTGTCTTCCTTGCTCTCAGAAAGAGGTTTTTCAGCATGTCTGCTGTGGGGTGCAGCTGCTAATTTCTGACAATGTTTCACTGCGCCACGGATCTTAATCTTCTTTCCATTCACCACCCCCTCTGTCAGCTCTGCCGTGATGTCTAGCAGCAGTGTTTTGTTCTTCAGAAGGTCCACCTGTGCATTAAGAGTCGATGCTTTGCTTTATGATCTCTTTTAAATCCCCTCTAAGTGTAACAGCTGTAAATCATTTATTGAGTTTGATGGTGACATTCATTTTTGTGATAGCAATTGCAGCAATACAACCCCCCTCTCTCTGTCGGATGAGAGATGGAACATTCAGAGAAAAGAGAATGTAATTTCCTCCACAAACTAATCCTATGGTCAAGACCGGAAGAGATCAATACAAAATGACACGGCTAGTACCTTATTGAGGACAAGGATGGAAGGGACTTCAGAATTCAGGGCCAGACACTTCAGCACCTCATAGTCCAGCTTACTGCAGGTCCATTTATCAGACACGTCAACTAACACCACCACTGCAAATATATAGGAAAAACGGAGAATAAAAATATGTCAGATAAATAAAGTTTATGAGTCATAATCCAGTGGTTTTCAAAAATTTTTCCTCCAAGGACCCCCTTTGTCCAAGACTATATTTGAAGGCCCTCCTATCTAAGCTGAAATTGACCTTTTTTAAAAATTTTAACTAATATGTTAAAGGGTAAATTCACCCAAAAATGAAAATTATCTGATAATTTTCTCACCCTCAAGTCATCCTAGGTGTATATGACATTCTTCTCTCAGTCATTCACAATCTGAGTTATATCAAAGTCCCTTTAAGACAAGTCATTTAACTCGGCGGCCATCTTTGAAACACCTCTTGAGCATCCAAGTGCGTGCAGCTCCTATCTCTTTGAATGGGGATAGGCGATTGGCTCTTATTTAGAAGGCGGGACTTATTCCGCCATATTGCGCGTTGCACTTTCTCCCATTCATAATAATACGAGTGACGTGCCTTGTGTTATTCTATAGTCTTTGGTTATATTAAAAAAATAATCCGACTCTTCCAAGCTTTATAATCGGAATAAATAGTAACTGTGATTTTGAAGCCCAAAAAAAGCACATCCATCAATCATAAAAGTAATCCTGCTCCAGGAGGTTAATAAAGGCCTTCTGAAGCAAAGCGATGCATTTTTGTAAGAAAAATATCCATATTTATAATTTTATAAACAAGAATCACTGGCTTCCGTTCACGAGTCGATTAAAGCGGAAGAATGAACTTTGACCTGACGCATGACGTATTGACGAATGCGGAAGCGCGGAGGATAGAGCAAAACAATACACCGGTGACAAATTAGAAGTCTAAAATGAAAATTTTTGTTTTAGAAATTTTAGAAATGTCGGAGGCGCTTGAGTTTGTTTGTTTGAACCGTGAGAGGCGCCTACTCTCACCTAAGCTAATATGCTACTCCTACATCTTACGCCAGAACTCGACTGAACGCGGACATTACGGGAAGCAAGTGATTATAGTCTATAAAGTTATAAATATGGATATTTTGTTACAAAAACGCATTGCTTTACTTCAGAAGGCCTTTATTAAAAGATTAGTTCACTTTAAAATGAATATTTTACTTTATAACTTGGCTCGGGTAAATTTATTCACCCGAGCCGTGTGAATAAATTTATGATGGATGGATGGATGCACTTTCTTGAGCTTCATACTCGATGGTTCCGTCCACTGCATTATAAAGCTTGAATGCGTCAGGATATTTATTAATTTAACTCCGATTGTGTTTGACTGAAAGAAGAAAGTCATACACACCTAGTATGGCTTGGGGGTGAGTAAATTGTGGGATTGTTTTCATTTTTGGGTGAACTAGCCCTTTAAAATGACAAAATTTTAAGATTTATTGGGCCCCCCCGGGGGTTTACTGACGCCACCTAGTGGGCCCCGTACCATTGATTGAGAATCATTGTCATAATAACATGACGCTACCATCACACAAAGATGGATAATGGCTTTGTATCCTCTTTTTTTTAACAGACTAAGAAATGAACAAAAAAATAAGGTTTTGCTACCTAGATCAGCTTCTTGTAGTGACTCAAAAGGATCCACTAGAAGCGATTTCTCCAGCTGGTGTCTGTTAAACATTTATAACAAGTTGATGTCTGCATATTAAACTGGGACAGGAGAGAGTATTTTGTAACATGCCAACAATTATATACCTAATGTTATTAAGAACCTACTCTATTACATACTCACCTTTTAGCCTTTATTGGTGTGGTGAGACCAGGGGTATCCAACAAAATCTGATAAAAAGAAGGTCAGAAAATGCTAATCAAACATAGGATATTCCCCGACCAGACTAGACTTTTAGTTGGATATTTAGCATGGGCTAGAAGAGGTACTTACGATTTGTGTGTCATCCTCTGTCAGGACACCAACAGCACGTGCTCTTGTTGTGTGCACTTTCTCAGAAACCGCAAACAACTGTAAGAAATTGTGTACTAACAGTTAAGGCTCAAAATATAAGCTCTTAAAGGGAATAAATAAAATAAATATAATTTTGCCCTTATTGAATCATCCATTTGGAATAACATATAGTAAAAAACAGAAATATAGTATCCCTGTGGGGGGAAAAAATCATATTTACACGTATTAATCCATATTCCAATTCCATATAATAGTATAATATCACCTTTCGACCCAGCAGCTGATTGGTCAGTGTGGATTTCCCTGCATTCGGTGAGCCCACTATTGCCACTTTAAGAGATTTGGCATTTTCAGGTTGATCAGGTTCTTTTAGCAATAAGGAAAACTGATGACCTGAGAGAAGACACAAAATTAGTTTAACGACTAGGCTATAACATCATAAATATCCACAACGATAAGATTCAAAGAACTTTGTTTTCCAACGTTATCTCTAAAACAGCAGTCTTAAAGCTTCGAGGGACTGGAGATATTCCTACCGCTGTCTGATGGAACAGAGACATGGTGATGAAAGAGACCATCATCGGACACAACCGCTCTCCCCTTCTGCAATCTGTCCAAAAAGGCATCTGAAGACACCAAACTGGCCGGAGAACAGTGAAAGAGACATTTCCTTACTGTCTGAGGGCGAAAAACTGAGCAACCTGTGAAGTGAACCAATAAAGGACAAGCGACAGGTAAAATGAAAGCTATTACATATACGTTGTTGTTTTCCTATGAGTTTGGCTTTATTTCTGGTGTCGAATAAACCAAAAACAACCATTTTGACATCTAGCATATTTTTCAAACATCAGCACGTCGATACTAGATACAAGTACAGTAAACACACTTTGTATAATCTATAAATCACCTGATATACGCAGATACAGTGGCGTTTGTTCTGGAGCTGCTGTCAGTTTGCGGATCGTTGAAAATCGCAGATATCTGCGTAAAAACGTCTCGCAAAGCCGTAAGGTCATTGCTGAAATCCGTTTTCACTGCACCAGTGGATAATTTCAAAACGTTTTGTTTAAATTAACCCTTGCACAAGGTTATTCTACTCTCCATCTTTATTTACACATGTGTTCAGGGCGCAGACATGTTGCTTCCATCGCGTGAACTGAAGTGATAAATGTATATATATTACACACTACTGCCATCTGCTGTTCAGGTGCCGAGACGAACGCGCGACTGCAAGTCTAGTCTTAATAAATAGACCGCCACAGCTTCTGTTAATAAAAAAGCAAAAACCTTTGGTATCATTTCAGCTAGTACAGGAGGAAATACTATAGCGAGCCTTTGAATATTTACTTTGACAGACAGCTTAGAATTCCAGGTTGGGAGTCACTGTTCTAGTATGAAACAGACAGGAAGTTTCTTTTGTAAGGTTTGTGATAAAAGGAGCCTATTAGGACCAGAGAGCTGAGAATATGATCCCTAATTAGAGCCGCTGATCTTGTTTTTATCCGCTCTCAGGTAAAATCAGACAGAACAGATGTGTTTTTCCATCTCCCATCAAAAGCTAGTCCACCAGGAGTAGCGCAGAGCGGAAAATGCTTCCACTGGGGAGAAGATATGATATCAGGTGGTTCACAATCTGTCAGCATATCAGCTCAGTGAAAACTTGCAAAACCCAACACATTCGGGATGCAAGGAAAATGAGAATTTTGACTGAAGTAGACAAAAAACATGTTAAATCAATGAACAGACACAAATATATATCGGATACAATCACATGCACCATTCACCTAAACAAGACCTCTGCTCAGACGGGGTTGGTCTGCCTTTATTTTACCCTGCAGTCCAGAAGAAATGGCACATTTTCTCCTTAACAGATCATTTGCGAATATGGGCCTACATGTGAGCAGAATTTATGGTAGGCTATAGATAAATGCTAATCCTGTGATATTTTGCATTTATTCTGTCATATTTGTATTTTAAAGCACTAATTTGGTATCATTAATTACAAATGAATGTCATAGTGACACATTTTGCAGGACTTTTAAAAATCTTTGGTGCCTATTATTATTTCTGTACGAGATAATACAAACCCAATCTCACATGAAAATGTAACTCTTTTACGAGGTGTTGATTTCATTTACAATTCATATGATTTGAAATGAAAGTCCATCCCTAAACAAAACAGTCACTGGGGCGTAATCATAGAGTACGAAATCGTACTAATTCTTATGGATTAGCCACCAATTCGCCAAAACGTAAAATAGTTGCAAATCGCTATGAGAAAACTGGAATATCCGTGATTTAACTAGGACCACCTTTGTTTTTGAGCCACAACCATAAACGTTATAGTATAGAATAGTTGAACTTTCTCTCAAACTTTTCTTTTAGCACATGGAAACATATTGCAGTATTTCACTGTCTGTTTTAAAAAGATTTCCAGTCCTTTCTGAAGAAATGCAGTCCCCCCCATCATACATGAGGTCTCATGCAACCACAACATTTTTTTCCACTTCACAACTAAGTCACTATTAGAACACTCTAGACATGCTTCCACGTGGATCTTTTTGAGCAATAACTTCTTTATCACTCTTTACAGCCTAGTGCTGTAATGTATACCGTAACTATGGACACATACACTACATAGTTTATATAATGTGTATGGCCTCTTTGTTCTTTTCTCTCATAAATCTCCTTGTTTGCATGAGCTTTGTGAGATGACCTTTTCTGGCCAGTGTCTGTGGGATTTTATGTGTCTTTCTCTTCCTGGAAACTGAATCCTGGTCATTTACCCCTAAACTCTTAGTCTTCTTCATTTTCACAGCAGTCTTATGACCATCTGAATATTCATCCTTTACCGATATGGTTTCTATCCAGAAAAAAAAACCACATAGAGCCTCTGAGGAACAAGGGCTGAATACGTTAAACATAATGTCACATTCAAATAATTCATTTGAGTGACATAATTAAAATGTCGCAAATAAAAAATCTCATTGTAAGATTTGTACATTTTCATCTTGGATGGTTTTAAATGATGTGAAAGATTTTAAACACCTTGGATCATTTTAAATGTTTTTTCCAAATTAAACAAATAAGAGAAGCTGACTATAACAAAAATAGTTCTGTCAGTTCTTGTGCCAATCTGTGTTCACATATAAGGTTTTAATTTACAAAGGTCAGGGTTAGAAGTTGATAAGGAATCCCGGGATCAGCATAAAATGACAGCCTCGTCCCAGCATTGTTTATGCTGCTTGTGTCATTATTATTTAGGAGCTGTGGGTGCTGAATAACTGCTGTCATGTCAAATATTTCAGTAGGTCTCTCCTCGTCTTTTGCAGTGGCGACAGATACACACACACACACACACACAAAGATAAAAATGTCCTGCAGTTACAGCACAGCACTGCGACCTTTCTGCAGGCAAGGAGGAATAACAAAGCTGCAGAGATGTTGAGTATACGACGACAGGCGTATGACAGGAGCTGGCTGAGCCGCGCTGGGTAACTGCTACTCAGGCAGAGACGCAGCTCCGACTTGCTCAGCCATTACACATGATTGCAGCACAGCACACAAAGCCACGCAGCTGGGGCATCCTCTGTCACATCCTCATCAAAACGCTTTTGGGAGGATCATTTTAAAAAGCAGTTTAAGTTCGCTCTCTGATTGGAGCGTGAGAGAGAAAGACGGAGAAAGTAAGAGGAGGGAGAAAAGTCATACTCTATCAGGATTTCACAATCAATACAACTTGTCTGTGAAGTGGATCAATAATGCATCTCCTTTGAAACAGTCAATCACGTCAGAGTTGGGCATAAAAAGCATAATTAGGACCACTGTTCTTTAAACATCCTGCCTTGACGTCTTTCAGGGCCAAAGAAAGACAGCATTCTGCGTCATTAACGTTGTATTATTGTATGATGAAGCACACTGCTGAGCACTTCCCCTCAGCTGCCTGAGGCTCCGTGGATGCAAAATGACTTTCGCACTGGTCTAGGATCAGTCATCATAACCTTAATAATACCAGGGGGGAAAATCTGAAACCGCACTTTAAAAGCTTCAAGCTCAAGATTTCTATATTTCATTATTCCTGTGCACATAATGGCCTTTTCTTTTGAGAAAGCCTTGTGAGCCTGATATGATTTCCGAACATGTTGAATGGCCTTGTCTGAACCAGAGTTTTCTTATATCTGAATGGCAAAGTTGAGAATAAATAGCCTTGATCACCACACAGTTCTGCCTACTGTGAATCACACAATGCCTAGGTAATGATGACGAGTTTCTGAGAGGATCTGCATCAGGTTGAGACGAGTCACATACCAGTTTAAGCATAAATATATCCTTATTAATTCTATCAAATGCTGTTTTAAAACTGAAGTGGTCCTACAAATGTTGTCTGATGGTGTTGCGACTGCTTGAAGAGTGTTCAAAATGACTTTCAGCAAGTGAAACCAGAAAAGTAGGATCTGCTTCACCTTCAAGGAAGGAATTACTGAAGATAGACTGAGTGTTTTAATTAAGTCTGAGGGATGACTTCCTGACAAGGAATAATATCATTGCTCCGATACTAAGCTGTTTTAGGTGTCAGCATACAGGACATGTAGCAGGAGTGTGCAGATGGAAAATGAGATGTGAAAAATATGATGGGGAGAGCATTATAAATGTCAAGTGACTGATGGGCTCCACTGTTGTAATTGATCTGCTTCCCATAGTGCAGCGTGTATGGAGGATGTCAAGTACAATTGAAAGCATATAGGACTTACAAAAATATACGGCAAGCAGAAAGTTTGATGTGTGGAGGCATTGTGGGCATGCGGGAACAGAAATGACGGGAGAAATATTTTGACAGGGCTTGTGTGGGATGGAGTCAGAGGCTCCAGTGCCATCCATCTTCTGTAACAGGGCAATTGTTAGTGGTGAATACAGAACATTTCTTGGCCCTCTATTATCAATATGATAAATATAGCTGCAATGCTTCTGAGTAGATCCATTGAGATCAAAACTATTTTGGAAGCAGTTTCAGAGTCTGTTCAAATTATTCATGATATGCACACATTTTAAATCTCACAAAGCTTTTTAGTATTCTCTAACCGTGTTAGCATGGAAATTACTGTATGTAGCTACACATCCCTCAGATGCTTCACTGGCATAAAAATGGCTTAGTGGACTGAAGCGTGCTCCATAGGAACTGGGTATTTAGGGAGCTTAAGTATACAAAATATACACTATCTATCTATCTATCTATCTATCTATCTATCTATCTATCTATCTATCTATCTATCTATCTATCTATCTATCTATCTATCTATCTATCTATCTCTATCATCTATCTATCATCTATCTATCTATCTATCTCTATCATCTATCTATCTATCTATCTATCTCTATCTATCTATCTATCTATCTATCTCTATCATCTATCTATCTATCTATCTCTATCATCTATCTATCTATCTATCTATCTATCTATCTATCTATCTATCTATCTATCTATCTATCTATCTATCTATCTATCTATCTCTTTCCGTGATTAGAATATTATTGTAGCATGAATTAATTATTATTAGGCAGTATGGTGCTGGAATATGAAGAGTTAATTCTTCACATTGCTGTGTATGAAAGCAGACACTTATGAAGAAAGAGTGGAATTTACTGCATTTTAATGGGGTAAGGTCAAGAATGTATGTGCTTAGGGGAGATGTAGGGAAAAGAAATTAGGCCTAGTGGGGATCAGGTTGCTGCGTTTCAAGTTTAGGCTTGTCTGTCAAAATACAGTTTTAAATGTTTTTTCTTGTCCTCTAACTTTGGGTATTTAACACACAAATTTTATATTTTCCACTTAGTAGGTTGTATGTTTATACTCAGATTGCATATTAGACCGGTAGGTGACGATATACACACACTGCTTGCGTTTTACCAGAAATCAACAAAAGAAGAAGAAGGCTTCCGGCAAAATGGCGAACGGATCGTGATTGTCTTGTTGAGTTCTAGTAAATGTTAAATTTTATTTATTTCTCACAGCTATTTTCTCACCTATGGAAAGTTTAAGCATTTAAACAGCAGATTCGTTTCCGTTCGACGCCTCGACGTGTTTTTGCCAGATTGAAATTCATTGAAATATAGTGGGCTATTTGGTCATCATATCTGTCGAGTCCGGGTGTGATGAGGTTTCCAGTGCAACTGTCAAACTGGGGTAGCGATGCCTCACAATATAAAAAAACACATCGAGATTTACTTATTGAATGACCAAGCGTAGTCTCTGGATCGTTTGACCCAAACTACGCTTTGTAATTATTATGACATTATCGTGGTATTTTTAATGCGTAATTAAATTTGCCAACATCTGACTGGTTTACAACTGTCTGGCTGCACCACATTAGTTTATAAGGAGAATTTGTTCTGTTGTAATTTAAGTTTTTTTTTTTCTAATGGGGAAATTCAGTTTGTCCCACCATCTACCAAAAGCCTTCCAAGTGTTGCTAAGAATGTGTGTGTGCGCATTAATCTTTTTTTATTTATTTTATAACCTGTATATTGTTTTGCTATAATGTATACAGTCTGTGTTTGTTACAGCGATTTTCTCTCTTTACATATAGAAACAAATTGGCAGAGGGGCAGATTTTGATGTTACTAAGTTTCAAGGATTGTATAGGGCTAAACTTAGTGAGAATGTGCAAGAATAAAAAGTGTTTGTGTTTTAAGCTTCTAGTGTGTGGTTGTTATTCTACCAGGAAATATCTTAACTTCCCTTACAGATCATTGATAACCATTGAGATGAGTATTTTAGTTGAAATGTGTTTATCTTTATATCATTTCTGTCTTGTTGTTATTATTATTGTTTTTCAAGCTATTATTTCTGATAGAGCTAAAGATAACTTCATTGATAAACTAATACAATTCCTAAAATATAACCTGTCACTTTTCTGTATCCAAGATTAAATTAAATGGGAGAATAATCTCACAAATGATATGCACCAAATTGCACTAAGCTATCATGGTTAGAGAATGATAAACCATGGTTATCTTTGCAGTCACAGCAATATGAAATGAGAAGAAAAAGGGCAAGCCATTAGATAAGGTTGTCGTGATAAATTTGCAAGTAATCAAGAAAGACGCGATGCAAGAACACTCAGAATAAATGTCATAATCAGATTCAGGGAAGATGTGTGTGATTGGTCAACAACGTCTTTAAAAACTGCCTTTTGCAAAAATCTAATGACTAATACTGACTGAAGACATTTAGTAAAATCAGTATTTACATTTGTGTGCGAATGTACTTGGTTTTGCCCCTGTGTTCGTTTAAATTGCATTGAATTTTGTACATGTAAATAAAGAATGTTTGGACCACAGCCATTGTCTGTGACGCGGGCGCTGTAGCGCATGCGCCGGAAGTTGCTGCCGCAGACAGCAACACTGATTCGGCAACGCAGAGCAACAACACTAGAAAAAAAAATCAAAACACAGAATCCAAATAATTTGAATCCAATACGATGTTCTGAACAATGCATAATGCTGTGATCCACGGAGAGTAAGTAGGCTATATCATTTGAGCGATACTACTGTACTGGTTTTGTGCACGACTGCTTACTATCCATCTATTCCATCAAGCTTATGAAGCAACAAAGGAGTCGGCTTTCTATTTCATTTAGTGTAGAAGAGATGTCTAATTAGCACTTGGCCTTCTACTGTAGGCCAAAACACGAGATTGACGTCAGTGCTTAAAAAACATTAGTTAAATACAACGAAAATCCGCTTATGTGAGTTGTTCTAGAACAAGCAATGCATTTATTTCAATTTGCGGCTACTGTATGCTGAATTCCCATGAATGAATGGACATTTAGCTGCAGTTCTTGTAACTGTGATTGTATTTTGTATTGTATTTCCCCACAAATTGCTCGCAATGTTCTTGTTTTCTCAGCAAATGTTCATTTCTAAAGCATAGGCTGCATTTTAGGGATAGTTGGTGTTGTTACAGGGCCTTTTAGAAGGCAGACTGCAGACTTCGCATTTGATCCTCTCGAGAAAAAAAATATAAATTTATGGCCGTGACCTTTGCTGAATATCAAAGGCGTTGTCTCGAAATGTCACCGGGGATTTCTCCGCCGAGAAGCAGTGCGGTATTTGAAGCTGGGGGTTTTGACAGCCCGACAGCAGATTGGCTGGTGGGTGGAAAGTTATAAAGTCGCATATCATTAGAGGGTTTATTAAGGTTCGTGGAGAATTGACTGCGATCCACATACATGCGCGATTTTTGCTTGGCCATTTGGATAGCAATGTACAGTTGCTCTGCCATAAATCTCAGCTGTTAGTCTAGCCAGATGGAGTCGTTATAAAGCTTTTGCGTGTAAAGAAATCACAAGAATGACATGGTTTCATGTAACAACACAGGCCACCCATGCAGCAAGTATAGTCTTTGCTTCATTAAAATTAAAATGTTTTTCTGAATGCACCTGCTTCATTATAATACTCATTGTGTTTGCCTTGAATAGGGCTTTCTGTGAACTATCCCCCCCCCTGCAACAAGCTTCTTAAAGTGCACAGTCTGCACCAAGATGTTTTTGTATTAATACGCTATGTTTTAGGCTCGTAGATAAGTGCTGTTTCAGATGAAAGGGGTCGGCAAGGTAACAAAGGGTTGACGTCATGCATCGCATCCGCCCGCATGACTTCCAACTCTAAGTCCCTCCCCTTTTATGTCATGATTGGTCGAACGCTCTGCTAGACGCGTCCTAGTCTAACCGAGAGCCAATCGGAAGAAGGCTTCCGTGTTGATGTAAAAGAGTGGGCGGGGCTGGTTGGCGGAGAAACCAGTGCGATAGACGCTACTGCTCAATCTGGTGTAGGTGTCTCCACGGCTGCCCGTGTTGAATTGGACACTTTCTGTCGCGGTCCAGAGGATCTTTAACCATGCATTTCGGTCTTGTGGATTGGTGCTAAATGATTTCGTCGAATGTCATCCGTAAATAACTGGATCCCGGGGTAAGATTTAAGCTTATGTGTTGCCGTATTTTATTCTTGACCATAGTGATCTCCGACCGTGTTGCGTGTTTTCATCAGAGGATTTAATGCAGTCAGCAGACTCTTGGCAGCACTGAGCTTTTCCCATCCGTGTAACTGGCAAACTAACAACCTGATTCACTGGCATTTCCTGCATTGCTCAGTAGATTGTTATTGTATGCAAAAGTTTAGCTTCAACGTATTTTGAGGATGCCCGTTGTGAAACAATAAATTCAGCGTCAAGAGCATCACTGGTTGATCTAATACTGAAACTGTTCATTTGTATGTTCAATGTTTTTTGTGCCATGGACTCTTTCGAACCAGTCTTAAAAGCGCAATTACCTAAGGCTAGAGAGTGTTTATTTGATTTACGGCTCCGGTATCTTGTGCTCACTCAGTTAAACCTAGAGCTTGACATTAGTTACCCACTGAGTGCAGTTTTATATCATTGCGCTGTCTTCTGTCTGCCCTACATTTTCCAAAGGCTGGATAATTAAATTTCAGACTCATATTTCCAGAGAAACACGGTCTCCAATTCTCAGTACAATTATCGAGCGTGGTGAAGGATCATTTTGACATCTGGGTGTAACGTTTCTCTTCTTCTATCAGGAGCCATTATGTGATTTGGCTTTTTGAATGGATCACGGGGACAGTGCTTTCAAATATGCATGCCTACTCATACATACATACAGTACAGTCCAAAAGTTTGGAACCACTAAGATTTTTAATGTTTTTAAAAGAAGTTTCGTCTGCTCACCAAGGCTACATTTATTTAATAAAAAATACAGTAAAAAATAGTAATATTGTGAAATATTATTACAATTTAAAATAACTGTGTACTATTTACATATATTTGACAAAGTAATTTATTCCTGTAATGGCAAAGCTGAATTTTCAGCATCATTACTCCAGTCTTCAGTGTCACATGATCCTTCAGAAATCATTCTAATATGCTGATCTGCTGCTCAATAAACATTTAATGTGTACAATTGTACAAAATATTTGTGTACAATATTTTTTTTCAGGATTATTTGATGAATAGAAAGTTCAAAAGAACAGTCTTTATCTGAAATCTAATCTTTTGTAACATTATAAATGTCTTTACTGCCACTTTTGATTGATTTAATGCATCCTTGCTGAATAAAAGTATTAATTTCTTTAATTTCTTTTCAAAAAAATAAAAATAAAAATTCTTACTGACCCCAAACTTTTGAACGGTAGTGTATAATGCTACAGAAGCTTTGTATTTCAGATAAATGCTGTTCTTTTGAACTTTCTATTCATCAAGGAATCCTGAAAAAAAAGTACACAACTGTTTTCAACATTGAAAATAATCATAAAAGTTTCTTGAGCAGCAAATCAGCATATTAGAATGATTTCTGAAGGATCATGTGACACTGAAGACTGGAGTAACGATGCTGAAAATTCAGCTTTGCATCACAGGAATAAATTACTTTGTGAAATATATTTAAATAGTACACAGTTATTTTAAATTGTAATAATATTTCACAATATTACTGTTTTTTACTGTATTTTTAATTAAATAAATGTAGCCTTGGTGAGCAGACGAAACTTCTTTTAAAAACATTAAAAATCTTAGTGGTTCCAAACTTTTGGACTGTACTGTATATACTCGTGCATTTGTCCTTTAGTCACAAAATCCACAACTTGTTTATAAGAGTAACTAGTCTCCATTTTCTGGGTTTAAGTTAGATTTTTAATACTGTATGCATATTATTGTTTGGTCAAATGCGAACAAACGTGAACAAGGGAACAAAGTGATATTGCTTAAATGTCAAAATCAACTGTGTAGTAAGTAACCTCTGTTAATGGAATTACAGTGTGGTCACGATGTTAAAATATCTCCAGGTGCTTAGTTTTGCAACTCATAGCAACCTGTTAATGCATTTGATAATTAACACATTCCTCTATGAGTGTGCATGGAGAGCTTATGGCTGCATTCTTCTCTTTAAGTGGTTTATGTTTAATTGGCCTGCCTGTGCTAACCAAGAGGTAAATAGAGATTGTTTGTCTTTAATGTTTGCTATTTAATAGTTAGAAAGAGTCGGTCATTATAGAGGAAATGCCAGACGTGGTAGCCTGTTTTTTATGAATACCATAAATGTATCTCATTCCAGAAAGAGACGTGCCTTGCTGCTTTTGTACAGCTGGAGAGGGATAATCAATGGTTTTGACCATGTTATTATCACTGATAATATGTTTTATTAAATAACTTTGTGGTGTACGTGATCGGTAAGTTCGTTGTATGTAAAAATTTAAGCAGTGAGGAAAGTGCCAACAATTTGCAGTTGGTTCTTGTCCTTTGCCTGTGATGCTCAGTGTCATGTTGTAAATACTCATAGTAGTTGCTGAGAGAGACATAGACAATCTTGTGATTTTAAAGAGATTTCGGTTGAATGAGGTCCAAGTGGACAGATTTCTCAGCTGAAGGACAAGCTCTCACAGCTTGTGAGTCAACAGATGACAAATCACAGCGTAAGTGATGGAGAGGAACCCAAGTGCCGGTAGTGAAGATGGAGATGATGAGAATTTATGGGCTGTGTGTTCATCTCAATCTGAATGTGCTGATTTGTGAGTTCTTCTTAACACATTGGTGCTATTATTATGCACATCTTATTACAGGAAATTTTCAAACATGTAGAAAGTTTCCTCAGATTTAATCTCATCGTAATTGTTTTTGTCTTTCAAAAGTCCTATTGGTCATTTAAATGGTTGAATCTTTTTTAAAAACATCTAAATGACTGCAAAAATTGTTAAAAGCCAATTTAAACATGGCTCTTAAACCTTGTTCTTAATGTTTCTCTGCCCATTTGGATTATATAAAACATCTTTTGTTTGACTTGCAAGAAAGCCTGAACAAGCTTGTCACTCAAAGCTTGCACATCCAGCCTGCGTGTGTTTGTGGTGTGCATTTGCACAGCTGTTTTCCACTGCACGTCAGCTGGAGAAAAATGCATGTACGTAGATCTGTCTCATCTCTTTCCCCACCTATTGAGAGTGAGAGTTAAACACCCAGCTGTTAATCCAGGCCACACACACACACACACACACACACACTCTTTTTCAGTTCACAACATCTTTAGTTACACTAGGGCCATAAAGCCTCTCTGCCGTCTCTCTACCATGCCTGCTCTTTATATCGCTTCAAACAGACCAGATCTCTCTTTTCCTGCACCCTAAAGCCAGTAGCTGTGGCCTGACTCATAAAATCCCTTTGTATGAGGGTAAACTGTAGGTCTGAAGAGATCAGCTGAGAAAGAGACTGAGATAAGCCTGTTAGATGAGAGTGAGGAGCCTGATGTCATTGAGGCCAACTGGGCCAAATTCGTTTACTGGACAGGTCTGGGTGGTCTTACAGGTCTTCAGTGATTGGTACCGGTTTTCTGTTTTGTTTATGGTTGAACTTTATTTGTCGTAGGTAGATAAAGAATGGGAATGTGTGTGAAAGAGATTTGTACAGGGGTTTATTGAACTTTAATGGTATGTGTGCTAGTTTTTGTGTATCATGCCAAGCTAGCTGTACTATAAGTTAAAGTTAGAAACATTTTCATGAATCAGAGCAGAAGACAAGAGAATATCCATCTGGAGAAGGAAATCACTTATTGTCTACTTCAAAAGACTAATAAATATGTGGGGGGAAAAAAAGGCTCATCTCTCAGTTCAGCACTTAAATGGCTGCAGTCATGCCAGGAAATGGAATGAACTGATGTTTTACCCATGCTGGGACAAATATCCATTTACAAACCACATGATATTTTTATATGGTAACTGTTATGGTGTCATGTATTTAAAGTCAGCATTAAGAGGAAGTTGCGATTAGTCTTTTCTTCCCTATTGTGATGTATATTCGGGTGAATCGGCTTCTCAAACAAGAAAAAATGTAGGGTGTGACCTGAGTTTGTCCATGCTGAATTAATTAAATCATTGAATTGTTGTGGTTGACTTGGCTATTGCTGTGTATGTGAGTGACAGGTTGCCCTGCCCTCATGCAGAATCAGGAAGATCAGATAACATCTGTTAACTGTTAAGGGCATGAGAAAGTCATGAGGTGTGACACTATTCAAACAAAAATGCAGGGCCGTAATGTTTTTGTCATTGTTAGATTAAAAACTTTGTCATGTGGCAGTAGGTAAAGCTTACTGCAGGCACGGTTGCTGATTTTAGGCGTTGAAACCTATAACTGCATTAAAACTAATTGCCTAATGAAACAGAATGACATATAATTTAATTTTAGGAGTATTTGATGGCACATTACATGATAAATTCTTCCATAATACATAAAACATTTAAGATTAATAACTACACAAATAGCAGTATTTGCATTCATAATTTCTTATTCAGTTATTTACTCAGTATTTTTACATTAATCTCATATTTAAGGGATTTTGCAACAGTAGCTTATTCAAAAAAATTAGTCAAACCAGCTGTCGGCAATTCACAATTCTTTCTTTTGTAGTTCTTAAATGTCTGACTTGACACTAGCAACAAGCTATGAATTATTATCATCAGTCAAAAATGTCTAATTGATGTTTAAAGATTTTTCCGTAGTGTTGTGTTCCGTGTCACATAAAATAAACAACTAGAAAACCAAAATATTAATACACATAATCAAAAGCTTCAATAGCAGATCAAGTAGATCAATATGAGTATGTGATATTTTTCTTTTGCTTTCTACATTTTTATAGAATATATATTGTTACACTATGACAATAGGAAATTCCTAAATGCCAACCAATGAAATATTTAGACCTATCATCTATATTGAGACACAACAAACACCCCTTTTAGTGTGGAAGCAGAGTTAGTATGGTACCTGTAAAAGGGAAGTTTGTGCATGCGTGTGCCTGAGTGATATGGCCAGTATAATGACACCTATTCTACAGCAGGGATTAGATCTGTATTTTAAGAGGGTGTGTGTATGTCTCATGCTGTAGAAGAGGAACATGTTTATCCCCTCTGTCTGTGCATCTGTCTGTAAGTTGAGCAGTAGGGCAGCAGTCATCTGCTCTTATCTGTTTACGGCTCTAGATAAGACCTCTGGAACGGGATATCTGACCCTCCCTTCTGTCTCTGCCCTGCTGCATAATGAGGGTTTGCTTGGCAAATTGCATATCTGTCCAGTGTAATCTGAAAAGATGCCATTAGCACGGCAGCGCTCTCATCTCTTGCTCGGGTGCCAGGGCGGCTTGCTGCATGTTGGCACCTCTTAGGTCATGCAACACTGAGTTGTAGTCATGAAGAGAAGAAAGTGTAATTTGCCTCCAACTGGAAGGGCTATAGGGCAGAATCATGTGATGGAGAAGTCAATTTTGAACTCAGAAGTGCCTCAAAAAGTGCTGGTGTTTGTTATTACCTTTCACCTAACAGCAAAATGTCCCTGTGGTTGGTTATTATACTGAACAGTTGTTACCTTGCTCAATATTGTACAATTACTGTTGATGCATACACTGTATATGCCCCCCCCCTGCCGGGCCCTATATTCATACATCATCAGCATTATTATTATTATTATTATTATTATTATTGTTGTTGTTGTTGGTAATAATAATACTTTTTTGACACCTAAGTTAAGCTCTAATATTTAATGGTATAAAATATCAAAGTAAAAAATAATATATATAATGTAAAAAATAATATTTATATAATCGATTAATGATATAAATAAAAATTGCAGTGTAATAATAAAAATAGAAACAATTTCAATTATGGCTGGATATTGACAAATCTGACGATTCAATTTGATTTTTATTCACAAGCTTAAGATTTGGTTCAGTTCAGATTTTGATTCAATTAATTCGATATCAATCAGTTGCCATATGTGTCAGTTACTGTACATGGCAAATTTTCTCAAGGAAAAAAATCTCTCAAAATGATCTGATTTGTATAGGCAATCTACATTTAAAGTACGCATAAGGAAGTTTTATAATAATAACTTTTTAATTACATAATTATGTTTGGTAACACTTTAGTATAGGTAACACATTCACTATTAACTAACTTTTCCCTCACTAAACTCTAGTTTACTGGTTATTAATAGTTAGTAAGGTAATTAAGTTTAAGTATTTGGTAGGATTAAGAATGTAGAATAAGGTAATGCAGAATAAGGCATTAATATGTGCTTAATAAGTACTAATAAACAGCCAATATTTCTATGAATATGCATGCTAATAAGCAACTAGTTAAAAGACTCTAAAATAAAGTGTTACCTTATGTTTCTACTTGTTTTTGTTTTGTTTTGTTTTTTAAATATAAGCATTCAAATGGTGGCTGTCATAAAAACATGACAGATTTATTCAAAGATATATTAAATATTGAAGAACAATATAGTGCATATATTTAGCAAAATCTAGAGTTAATTTTTCTAGCTGACTAAGGAGATTATGGTATTGAATAACTTCTGAGGTAAATGTAACGTTACATGACATTGTTTACTATTTTATTGACATCTTTCCCTGAAACACTCATTACGGCTTTTCACACTTGAAATAGTAAACCCTGTGTTATTATAAACCCCAGTTTAAATGGAATCCTGGGTTATCTTGCCTCACGTTTCACATTGCTCATTTACCCAGTGTTAACAATCAATCCTGGGTATTCCCTGCCATTTCATACTGTACATTCCTAAACCCTGTGTTAACGTCATCCTTATTTGCATATTTGCAGTGTCAGTGTCACTGATTGGACAAACGCTGCAGGCAATGTTTACATAAAGGCTCTAGCATTGCATTTTTTCTGAATAGACTTTATAGACTATAAAGTGAAGGATAAAACGATGGTCTCTTCTTCACTCCAGTTGTCACGTTTTCAGTCACTATCCGACAGTTTTCCCCTCAAACACTGAAACTACTGTTTACAACATGCTGTGTTTCTGTGACTGTCCAAAGCACCTAGCTGTTAATGCCGTATTATTTGATAAAAAAGTGTGTTTGTGTGTGTGTTTCACTCATTTTCCTGACGAGCGTGACTGACGTGCTGCCAGCAGCGAGCTGTAGTGTAGCCTAACCTCATTTCTGCTCGCTTTTAGCGTTCTACATCTACATACACACTTTTTTTATCAAATAATACAGCATTAATAGCGGTTCACTTCCGCAATATGGTATGTTTGCATTCATATCAGAAGCGAACTGTACCGGAGTTTACTTGAATCGCATCCCAGACCACCCTTTTTAAGCGGACTCGGGTACGGTTCGCGGGTGCGCACCCGAGTTCAGAAGACAGTGTTCACATCATCCGAACGTACCCAACTCTGACGTCAATCGAACCTGGGTGTGCACCAAAAGTGCTAATGTGAAAGCACCCTAAGTGCCATGTGAAAAGCCCTATTGAGCGATTACGTGAGACATGATATAGATTTCGGTAAGTTGTACTGTATCTTTTAACATTCTTTCTGATGTTCATTCATGTTTATTTCATGCTGTAAATATAGTCAAGTAGAAGAGATTCAGTTCACATGCACTCCATTTTGCCTCTTCATTTGATCTGAGGCACTACAGCGATCTGTTACACCACATTAAAGAGTGCCAAAATTGTATTTATTGTTTGAATTTCAGAATAAAATTGACAGAATTTTAAAGCTGAGACTTTGTTTAGGATCAAAAGTAACAAAGCGCAAAGCTTTTTTGTGATTTATTGGATGGGAGGAGCACTCTAATGTTCTGTTCATTCATCAACTAAAAACAGCATAGACTGAAAGATCGATTCTTGGGATTTGAGAATATAATCAAAATGAGAATCAATTAAAATCAAGAAATCAATATTTTTAACCCAGCCCCTATTTTAATGGTCATTTGGTTGTATTTAATAAAAAAAAAACTTGCTTGCATTGTTCACAAAGAGACAGATTTTGCTTCATCTTTTATAGAAAGATGTCGAATGCCACATTTTTCAAGTCCTATGGGTTTTCATAAATTTGAGGCATTTGAATGTTTTGTTGACAGTCGTTTTGACATGCTTGCTCATCTTCATCCTTCATCCCGCCTTTGCCAATCATGTTGATTTGCATGCACACAGATAGCCGCACTCCTTTAATGAGAGACAGACGGATTGACACAAATCTGGCATATTTTTGCTGTTGTTTTGGACAGGAGGTATAATTTATGTATTTATTTCCCCTCAGTTTTCCATTTTAATGTCTGAAGCTGTTTACAGATGCTATATGGACTTTTGTGTTTCATCTGTGTTCTGTTTTGTTTTTTGTTTTTTTTCTATTGTGTTATTGAGACAGGAATAATAAATAATAAAGCTACATTGAGATGACAGGGTGATGTGATAGTTGATTCCTTCTGGATCAGAGAACAATATGGCATAACATCAAAAGGTTAATGTCAGGTTACATAGAGCAGGTTGAGTCAGCTGACAATCAGAGAGATACAGAGGCGGCCGGGGAGGGGGTGTGTTGTAGATATTTGGCATGTCTGTTAAATTTTATCATGCCAGCCTCTGCTCTGCCGCTCATAAAAGCTCTTTGATGAATGTTCTTTGCCACAGGCGAGCACTTACTGTCAGCCCTTGCCATTGGTTGCTTTTTATCAGAGGCCAGCCCCATTGGCTGTTAAAGATCTACAGCCCCCTCAGGTCAAACTCAAGGCTGTCACACCAGTCAAGCAAACTTCTTTTCACATAAATTATTTCAAAAGATTCTGGAAAAGAGAGCTTAAATCTGTGGGTTTGGATGCCTGTATATATGTGACCCTGGACCACAAAACCATTTTTTTTTTTTTTACCTGAAAGCTGAATAAGCTTTCCATTGATGTATGGTTTGTTAGGAAAGGACAATATTTGGCTGAGGGTTCAAAAAAATCAAAATATTGAGAAAATTGCCTTTAAAGTTGTTCAAATTAAGTCCTTAGCAATGCATATCCACTCACAAAAATAATTTTTTAATATATTTACAGTAGGAAATTTACAAAATATCTTCATGGAACATGATCTTCCTAATGATTTTTGGCTTAGAAGAAAAATCGATAATTTTGACCCATACAATGTATTGTTTGGCTATTGCTACAAATATACCTGTGTGACTTATGACTGGTTTTGTGGTCCAGAGTCACATATATTTATAAAATAAATATATTAATCTTTAATATATTAAAGTTTAAAATTATTTTATATTAAAATAAAATATCTTTTGTCTTTTTCCATTTCTTCATGATAAGAGAGGGAAATGTAGACTCACTTGCCTAAGTTTTCTTGTGTTGGCCACTAGGGTTGCATGGTATACTCATTTAAAAAAAAAGGGTTGTTTTTTTTTTGTTTACGATTTAGTATTGAAAGCAAGGTACCAGATACCAAAAGTTTAGTATTGATCCAGCCCTATTTGCCACACATCTGTTAGCGCTGAGCCTATTAAAAAAAGGGGTTAGTGCTGTTTGTATCTCTGTTACTCTCAGCCAAGTCTGGTCAGCCAAATCTCTTCTGACTAAATACTTTATCTCTAGCCATGTTTTGTGTGCGTGTGTTTATTTCACATTAAAAGGTGAATGTAAAAGTCAAAAGAGTATTGACCTGGATATCCTGTAAAAACCCTTTCATTGTGCAGCGTCCCACCATTATGTGAGTGTGTATGTGTGTAAGTGTTTGTTTAGCGTGTATGTGTGTGAAAATTTCAGAGCGTGTGTGTTATTTCAGTGCGAGGGATCCAGAGTGGAGAATAGGGGCCCTTTATGTGGCCTGTGAATCAGTGCTCCTGTTAAGACCCATTGTTGCGAATGCTGAATACTGAATGAAAGTTGAATGCTATCTCTGCACAGGGCGAAATGGACAGCTGACATTATTCCTGTGGTAGAAAGAGTCCAGCGGAAGGGATTGCTTTAACCACAATATTTATTTTTTTTATTTAATTAAAGTTGCAGCAAGAGCAGGAATGAATAACGGGGCTTGTATGTAATGCTAAGAGAGAAGGTGAAGGGTGAGCATTGACCTTCACTGGGCCTGAGTGAAAGAAGTCATCCTGAATGGACGTTTGTGTTCAGAGCTAAAGCCAGCATGTGCTGCGTATTCATTTTGAGAGTGACTTCTGCCACGCTAGATTAACCTCAGCACCTTTGGACATTTGAGGCAAGTCCATCTCCCTTTCACGTGTTTGTGAGATTGGATTCAGTGTGAGAGAGGCGGGGGTTCAGCCTGACATATTACCGGTCTTTCTTGGTCTGTTCTGTTATGAGCAGATGTTGTTTAGTGTATGACTACTAAGCATATTTTGTGTGTTACAGTCAAATAAGAAATTTACAGTTATTACATTGAGCACAAACATCTCGGCTGTAAGTCCTAAAAATGTACACGGAAGCATTAAAGTGATCTTATTAATAATGTAAAGGTACACACAGTGTGTGCTCTCTACATTCACTACTGTTCAAAAATTTAGCGTCAGTAAATTTTTTTTTTAAAGAAATTAATACTTTTAAAAGTGACTGTTTTATAATGTTGCAAAATTCTATTTAAAAAAAATCTTGAAAAAATTTCACCCAAAAATGAAAATTCTGTCATTTATTACTTACCCTCATGCCGTTCCACACCCGTAAGACCTTCGTTAATCTTCGGAACACAAATTAAGATATTTTAGTCGCTTTATAATATTAATATTGAACCACTGTACTCACATGAACTGATTTAAATATGTTTTTAGTACATTAATGGATCTTGAGAGAGGAAATGTCATTGCTGGCTGTGCAGGCCTCACTGAGCCATCGGATTTCAACAAAAATATCTTAGTTTGTGTTCCGAAGATGAACGAAGGTCTTATGGGTGTGGAACGGCATGAGGGTGAGTAATAAATGACATTGTTCTCATTTTTGGGTGAACTAACCCTTTAAAGGAAGCATATGTCTCAAAATCATTTTGCTATCAGATAATTTATCTTTTTTGCTCACTCGGGGTACCTGTCGTGAATGCAGTGATGGACAGCTGTCTGTTCTCATTCGACTGGTGTTTTGATTTCATGTGCTTTCTCATTATGGTGGTGATATTATGATAACTCGGTTTCATTAAATCATTTGATCAAAAGTAATTACATTTTGTAAGATAATTTTCATCCATGTAATTCCAAACTTCGTGAGGCAGAACATTATGTGATGATCAAATAAAATAAACTTATTAGACACGCTCCACAGCGCCACCTGGTGCATTTAGTTATAACTGCGAGTTTTAGTTCTTTATTATGTATTCGCTGCATTTACGGCCAGCAAAGCAACATAGTAAAATTCGAATAGTATTTTTATTTTTCGAAAATTAATTACAGGTCGAATATTCAACTATTTGTGCAAACCCCTATTTTTTATGTTCACAATGACTGCCATATCCATACCAGTGCAATATAAACAAAAACTACTGTGTGCACCTTTAACAATTCATGGCACTGTGGATTTTAATAATCAAAAGTAGGCGAATTACAGGACTTTTATTTAATCCCTTTTAAAGTTAAAACAAAAAAGAGAAATTCACTAACCCACTAGTCTACCAAACTAACCCATCCCATTCTGTCTCTCTGCCTTGAATTCAGATGGCCTGCATTTCCTTTAACAAGTTATTCATCCCCGAGGCACCTCTTTGGGTTCTCAGACCCACATAAAGTTCCTTCAAAAAGATCAACCGTTGTGACAACTGTCAGGCCACATCAAGATCTGTTATCTAGAATGAGGGTTTATTAAATAGAAGCTGCAGGCTAACTAACGTCTCTGTTTACTAGCCTGTCCACAGCACATGGTCTCACTTTCTCAGCTACCTAATCCAGGAATGTGTCTCCACGCTGGATGATCTCAGCTGAAGGGATCACATTGCCCTGTAATGACAGGTCACAGTTGAGGAGCGTACAAGTGGACAGCCGGGTCAAGAATCAGGGTGGTGTAATGCAGGACTTGCTGCCTTTGGCTGAATCAAATGCTGGTGAGAGTTTGTTCAGGATCAGTGGCGATGTTTATCAGAGATGTTCTCTCAAACAAAACATATAGCCTGAGGGAAGGGCAGAATAAGTAGGGCTAACTGCTCCTCCTAATGTTGGTTCAAGTGTAAATAGAACGGTTTGTAAATTGAATTTACTCCACAAATAATGTTATTGCTACAGCTGAATCCTCCTGCAGCTTAATGGGCTACAAAAACAAACATTTACTGAATTAGATTGCAGATGTGTATTGGACAGTACTTGTGTGGGTTTAAAGCTTAATGCTAGTGTTTGTAAGGATTAGCCTCAATTCACTTTGTGTAATTGATTCGATTTTACCCTCCAATTACATTTTGTGATACATAATTATCAATCATACTAAACCGAATCCATTCAAATTGTAACCACATTTAAATTTCATGATGCATCACATTGTTGGCAAGCAATCATTGTAGAATCAAACTGTTGTCAGAGCAAATATTTATACCTGTATTAGTTGCCATTAGCAATGTTAGTATTGCAAAAACCACATCAACATTCCCAGAAACGTGATAATGTCAGTCATGTTCTGTTTAGGTTTCAGTCACCATTTGCCTGAGGTCTAGTTTATTATTAGTTGTTATGGTTTCTAATTAGTTCTTACCTGTTCAGGTAATGATTTTATTATTGAAGTTATTCCTGAAAAGTTCTTTCTGCATCACACATCGTCTGTTGGATAAGTTATGAAAAAAATTAAGGTTTTAAAGATGTTTTGACAAAGGATGCGCCAATATTAAAAGTCTGGCCAATACCGATGAGACACTAATTTATATTTCATACTATGTTTTCATGTTGTGGATGACAACCGTTAAACGCTGATATAAATTTATTTTTATACTAAATTCATAAAAAAATAAAAAAAATAAAACTTAAATCAATCATTTTAATTTGAGCAATTTTGTTATGCATGTTTGTCATTTTTATTAGTTTTTCTTTTCTATTTAGCTTCAATTCATTTTAAGTTTTAGTACTTTAGCAACAAACCACAATAAAAAGACAAGACAGAGCAGGTTACTTATGATATAAAACAAACACCAAGCTTTCAAATTGTATTTTTTTTTTTTTTTTTTTTTAAGAAATTTGAACTATAAAAACCATTTTGTGGCTCTTTAATGTGTCGTGTCGCTGTAGCGCCTCAGCTAAAGAGGCTCGTGAACCTCTTCCTACTAGTTAATTTATAGCATCAAATAAACAGGAATGAACATCATAAGGAATGTTGTTTCAATCGCAGAAAGACGAAGTCCACCGAAGTTAATCTGCTAACTCCCCTGACTGCTTTGTCGGACATAATGGCGGATTCGGCGTTATGATTGGTTAGATCGCTTCTCAATCAAACTCCCAGCGAAGGGTCAATTAGACATCACAATGTTATGATGTACAGTATAAAGTATGGATATTCATTTTGGTATTGTTGTCTTAAGATTACATTTAACAGTGTTATGAAATAATTGGAGATTAAAGGTGCCCTAGAATTAAAAATTGAATTTACCTCGGCATAGTTGAATAACAAGGGTTCAGTACATGGAAATGACATACAGTGAGTCTCAAACACCATTGTTTCCTCCTTCTTATATAAATCTCATTTGTTTAAAAGACCTCAGAAGAACAGGCAAATCTCAACATAACACCGACTGTTACGTAACAGTCGGGATCATTAATATTTACGCCCCCAATATTTGCATATGCCAGCTCATGTTCAAGGCATTACACAAGGCAGTATTAACGTCTGGAGCTGAATCAACAGACTTTATGCAGGTAAGCAAGCAAGGACAACAGCGAAAAGTGGCAGATGGAGCAATAATAACTGACATGATCCATGATATCATGATATTTTTAGTGATATTTGCAAATTGTCTTTCTAAATGTTTCGTTAGCATGTTGCTAATGTACTGTTAAATGTGGTTAAAGTTACCATCGTTTCTTACTGTATTCACGGAGACAAGACTGTCGTTATTTTCATTTTTTAAACACTTGCAGTCTGTATAATTCATAAACACAACTTCATTCTTTATAAATCTCTCCAACAGTGTGTAATGTTAGCTTTAGCCACGGAGCACCATCAAACTCATTCAGAATCAAATGTAAACATCAAAATAAATACCATACTTGCGCGATTAGACATGCTGCATGACGAACACTTTGTAAAGATCCATTTTGAGGGTTATATTAGCTGTGTGAACTTTGTTTATGCTGTTTAAGGCAAGCGCGAGCTCCGGGGGCGGAGAGCAGGAGAATTTAAAGGGGCCGCAGCCTAAATCGGCTTATGTTTAATGATACCCCAAAATAGGCAGTTAAAAAAATGAATAAAAAAAAATCTATGGGGTATTTTGAGCTGAAACTTCACAGACACATTCAGGGGACACCTTAGACCTTAGATCTATTTAAAGTGTCTGAGAATCTCATAGCTTGTTAAAAGGTTGTCTAGGAGCACGTCCTTCACAAGCAAGTTTAGAGAAATGTTCACTTTAAGATAGACGTCAAAATGGCAAGCCAATAAATCTGGTGTGTTTTCTGAAGGTAAGTGACGCGAGATCTTCTGTAGCCTTTCGTGCCTCCTGCTGATTTTTCAGAGCAGCTCGGTGGTTATCAATCTCATGCAAGATCCGGTGAAATTTTTACAATTCTCGATTGATTTAAATTTTTATGCCAAAGCAAAAACTGCCAGCCTATTAGTTATATATAAATTTCAAGTTCATTTGGGAGTTTTTCTTTCAGGAAAACACATTCGATCTGCCAGTGACAATTCCGTCATCTGTCCCGAGCGTCTTTCACGCTGGCCCCGGGACATCAGGCAGTCCTTATTGTCGAGCCCTGTTCCTGTTTGTGGGGAAGAGAAAGAGAGAGTTGTTTGCAGAAGCAGGTGCAGAGAGGTGCGCTGACAGACATGCGGGCGGCTTAATATCCTGTCAAAAGACAAAGGTGCCTTCTAGGCTTCTGCCGTCCTGCTTGAAATCTTGCAAAAACAAGCCGATCCGGTGAGCTTTATAAACCTAGTGTGGTATTAATCTATGTACAAGGGATACAAAAGCTACACGAGCTACACAAAGGTCTTGTCTCAGAAGTGTAGTGCTTAGCTACGGGGGCTAGTGGAGACCTTTTGTCAGGCATCTCTCAGCGATCAATGACGGGTACACCTTCAGCCATTTCCCTCTTTTGTGCCACAGACCGGAATGCAGAGTTACTTGAAGGAACCGTCCATTACTAGAAGTTCTTTTGTGCATGTTTCTTAATGCTAGCTCTGTTTGTTTTGTGCTAGCGTGCATACGAAAGCCTATTTAAAGTAGCCTATAGTGTTTTGAAGTCAGATTGGTGCATATAATATAGAGTCGTGTGATGAAAAGCCATCCATGTGACCTAGTTTCTGAAATGCGGCATAGCCTGGCTGGCAGTGAGTAAGACCTACACGGGCAGCATTACAGAGCTTGATTGAAGAGGATGAGAGGGAGCTGAGTGTGTGTGTTTGAGAATGTGTGTGTGTCTGCATTCAGTCACAGTTGGGCCATTTGTCTTCCTGTAGATGATGTCCCAGGGTCTCATTGCATGCTGACTGTCCCTCTGTGGCGGCTTCCTGTAATTAATAGGGGCTCCTGCCCATAGTCATCCGAGAGCAGGTGTTTCTGTGAAGTGGAGTAGCGTTATCTCTTTGACCCGACAAATATTCATCCTCTCATATCAATGAACACACTCAGCCTCCATCCACAAATCAACTTTAGTTTAGTGACAACAGAGAAGAACGCTTTTAGTGGTGCTTGCTAAGTGGTGTCATATCTAGTAGCTAGAATGTTATAGACACTTGGAGGCTTTTTTGACTCGGGACAGTCAGAACACCTGAAATCTACATAACAACATCTGAACAGCCAGACTTAAGATGCAACAAATGCATAGCAATGTGGTAGTGCACTATATCACAACATGCTACTGAATCTACAGTGCAATCGATGTAGTTTGATTCCAGAACAAATTACTCTTATGAACCAGTTCTTTGTAATAAATCAGAAATCCTCTGATTTTGAACCTCATGAATCTTGAGAGCTGTTTTTTTTTTTCTTTCTTTCATTCTGATAGCGCAACTAATATGGTCTGATTCCTGAACAAATGATTTTGATGAGCCCGTCCTTTTTAGTGAATCGACACCACGTGTTTAGTGGTGAAATGATTGGACTCAATGAACTACATTCTATAACTTTTGTCATAACTGAACTGAAGTGCATTTATTTTTATCAAAGTTTTCCTCAAAAAGTACTCAAACAACTGTTAATGGAACCATCCAAGAAGCGGGGTCGCTACATTTACAATTCCTTATGATTTAAGCTATTTTTCTTCTGCTTTAGTGTATTGTTTAGCTAATGTTAACTGTCATACACAGCATCTAAAACTGCATACTGTCTTAGTACGTACAACATTTGAATAATAATTTACTTTGCAACCATTAAAAAAAGTATGTTCCATGACATACTACTCTTTACTAGGGCTGGGTAAAAAATATTGATTTCTCGATTTTAATCGATTCTCATTTTTACAAACCGATATCGATTCTTAAATCCCAAGAATCAATTAGTCTAGTCTGTTTTCAGTTGATGAATGAACAGAACATGTAGCGCGCCTCACATCCAATAAATCGCAATAATCTTTGTGCTTTGTTACTTTTGATATGAAGCAAAGTCTCAGTTTTCAAATGACGTACATCTTATAATTAGATTCAAAAAATAAATAGCCTACCGTTTTGGTGCTGTTAAATGTGTAGTGACAGATCATTTCAGCGCCTCAGTTAAAGAGAAGCGGCAGAACGAGGGCATGTGAACATCCTCTCCTTCGCTTTAATACCAGTTACAGCGCAAAATAAACATGAATAAACATCTGAAGGTATGTTAAAATATACAGTACAACTTACCGAAATCCGTATCATGTCTCGTGTAATCGCTCAATCAGTGTTTCAACCTCGGAAAGACGTCAATAAAACAGCTTGTAAACAATGTCACGTAACGTCACATTTACCTCAGAAAAACATATTCAGTGACCATAAACTCATTAGTCAGCTAGAAAAGTGAACTCTAGAAAGTCAGCATTCTGATAAATATAGCTATGCACCATTACATATTCATTATAAATTTTAATGTTCTTCAATATTTAATGCATGTTTGAATAAATCAGTTATGACAGCCACGATTTAAATGTTTATATTTCAAAAAAACTTATTGGAGTAGAAATATGATAATGTAATTCTAAACTTTAGCTATTATTAAAAACATCATTGAGTGTAATTTAAGTGTTTGTATATAAATAGGTTAATTATAAATAAGTTAATTTTAACAATATTATAGTAATGTAGTAACAACTGACTCCCATGTGTAGTTTACAGCATTAGTTGAGAGATTTTTTTCCTCTTGAAAATTTGCCATGTACTGTATCTGATATACTACATCCAAAATAATCGATATCAAATCGAATCGCAAGCATATGAATAGAAATCGAATCGAATCGTGAAAATTGTGTCAATACCCAGCCCTACTCTTTACGTATTGTTTTTCACCCATTATACAGGGTTTATTTGGATGCAGAAATAGACTCTTCTCTTTTGGCTACAAAAGAACATTGCGATTTTCTCCATTGTATTTCTCCATTATTCACTCCATATTTCATTCCTGCCTTGTCGATTTGGTAGCCGTTCAACTTCATGAAATCTGTGGGCTTGATTCAACTGCAATTGAAATTGCCATTGTTTTTGTTTGTTAGAGTTCTTTGGTATAGAGGACAATATCAGACATCTATTGTGTTGCACCTTAGTCTTCTATGAGGCTGATGTGATGAGAGCAGCTTTTAAAACCTGTGGTGACCTCAGCCTCTCTAGCCAGGACCGATCAGCCGTGGCCTGTCAGAGCCAGCCACTGTAATATTCATGATCTAATTATTCAGGGAGAGGTTAGTGTGCGGAACTGTAACGTGTGATTTAACCTCTTGTCAAGGGCTATAAAAAGCAGGCGGGTTAATCTTTCTGGCAACCGTCTCTCCACTCTTGGGAGCGTGCCTCAATTTCCCTCCCTGTGCCCTGGAGGCTATGGAGAAAGAGAGCATGTTTTACACACGCACACACACACACACACATATAAATGTGCTGGGGCATATGCATGCACTTCACACTTAAGGTGTTGCTGAGACTCAACGTCTACTGCCTTTCTCTGGAGAAATAAAAATGAAGTGACCTTTGTATACTGGCTACAGCAGCTGCCAGTCTGTCAAATACAGTTAGATACTCTCAAAATTGAACCAGTTCTCTCATCTGACATTGAAGTTTAGTCCTGTTATATTTTCAGTACAAATTTAATGTAACATTGTTTTTGTTAGGAAATATTGTCATGCAAACAGTGTCCCAGAAGATATGAGTTCACCTAGATGAAAAATAATCACACTCTCAAGGACACTTTTGTATTTGTTTGGTCTTAATTGGCCTCTACTTGTAAATTATTAAATTAAAAACATTCTTTGTGTAATAATCACACAGTTAAAGAATTATTCAGTCTTTGAATCTGAAAGACAGCTGTGAAAAATAAAGTCTGAAGAGCCATTCAGAGAAGTTAGGGATAACATAAATATGTATAAATGAGTACAAAACAAAATATCAGGAGTTAGTATTTCTCAGTGGGTGCTGTTGTTTCAGTTACTGAGGAAACTGAAGATGTGTCAAACCACCCAGGCGATGCCTATGCCTGTTCTCTGTTAGAGAGTGGCATAAAAACATGGCATAATGTCTAGGGTTTTCTGGGTAACATCAATAAATGCTGTAGAATAGTTGTTGTTTGTTCTTAGTTCATGATATCTAATGCATTAACTAATGTTAATGTATAGAGTTTTATTTTAAAGCGGAACACAGTAAGATTTGCGAAGCTCCCCCTACAGGTTCCTTCAGTGAATCACACTGTTGTAAATTCTTACGCTTACAATGAGCAATACATTTGTTACAGTATTAATCTTTGTTAATGTTAGTTAATAAAAATCCAGCTGTTCATTGTTTGTTTGTGTTCTTATAGTTCTTATAGAGCAACTTCTCTTCTCTGATGACATGTTCACCGGTGTAAGGGCGGGACAACCTGTCACTCACATGAGATCAAAGCAATAGCAAACCACAAAAGAGAACTCAATTCAGTACTCGTGAGCAGTTTTCTATGCACGCTCACAGAATGCTGTCTGAGACTTGGCTCTCTGTATGTGTGCGCACGGAAAACCGCATGCGAATACTGAATTGAGTTCTCTTTTGTGTCTTCTCTCACTTGAATCTGAATGGTAAAAAATCGCTTGAATATTTAGATTGACAAGACTTTAAAACACAATAAACCTTCGTGATGACGCAGCACTGGCCCGATCGGGCAAGTGACAATACCGTCCTGAGCGTCCCACCCTACTTATTTTTTCTTGTTCGAATAGCCGTTTCACTTGGATATACATCACAATAGGGAAGAAAATGCAGACTATATTTTTCTCTTTCCAAAACAACAATGAATTATGTTATTAATCACTTTTTTGCTGACTTGCAAAAAACTTTTTAATAAAAAAAAAATTCGTTTTAATTTTCGTAAGGGCGCTCATCAGTCAAATTCATTTAAAAATGTAAATTCAACAGGTATGAAATACGATCAGTAAGAGAAAAACACTGTTAATAAAAAGATGAGCACTGGACTGCGTCAGGTTTGTTGGGAAATAAATTTATCTATTATTTAGAATGCACATTTAAGGGAAATATAATTATAGGAACATTTGAGCAAGTTGAAGATATGAGATGTAAACATCCTCAGTTTGGAAGGTCTTCTACAAACAAACGTACGCCCCACGTATTATTTTAAAAGAATGATCTTCATCCCGCGGTATCAGTCACACCCATGCTTTCCTCTATTCTTGTTGTGTCGGGAAATCGTGAAAACTGAGGTAAGGGTGTCGTTGTTTAGAATTACAGCCACCTGATCGCTGCAGTAACACCGGCGAGAGAATTCAGCCATTATTTTGATTGCATTGCGATGGGACCGGAAATAGCGATACACTGCTTCGCTTACCAGAAATAGGAAGTGTGATAAAGGTCTATTGGTTTTAAAGCTTTTGGTTAATCAGGCAAGAGCCGGCACTTAAAACTTGGTGGATATGCAGAGATTATGCTTAACTGTGAGAACCACAGGCTTGAACCCAGTTAACCCAACCACCATCACCACCCAGAGTCTAATCCACACTAAAGCCCGCATGGCTGGATTCGTTCCTCCAGTGTGATGCTCTTCTCAGCTTGTTCCATAAAGAGACATTTAAATCTGAATCATCACGGAAGCACCATTTGTATTCGGTTCACTCCCTGCTCTGCTTTTCATACACAAACAACAGTTTGGATTTTAGAAGATTACTGTTTAGTTATACCTGGCCTCCACAGAAAATTTTGCAGCCGCAATTACTCAGAACAAGTGTGCTCACACATGCATGAGTATCTCAAAATCACTTCTTTTGTTGGATGATTCACCAACCCACGTGCCTTTGTTACCACCACTCTTCACAATAACAGACCCACACAAGCCAGTGGCCTCTGCCTTCCTCTTGATCTGATTTTGGACCTGTAGCCTGTTCTTCTGAGAATTATAGTCCTCTAGGATCAGCAGTCCTGCTGAGCACATCCAACCCTGTTACTGTGCGATCAGAGCGAAACTGACCCGACTTATGAAATGCAATCTGACTGGGGGAGGAAACTTGCCCACTGCTAGTGGTGTTTCTATCAGATACGCTGCTGTTTTCTGCATGCCTTGCTCACCACTATATCACTCCCATCACATACCGAGAGTTATGGCATCTGGAAGCAGCCGCATTAGCCGCTGGGTGGGCTTATGGTGTAGGAGCACGAGGAATGTTGCACTTCCAGGTCAGAATATCGCCTTGACATGGGTCATAACCCCTAGAGACATTTGGTGGCATGTGAGTTAAGTTGAAGGAGGTCTATAATACTTTGAGAAAGCTATCTGTTCATCTCCATGGCAGTTGTTTGGCTGGTGCAGGACCCCCCAGACGTATGTGATTAAATACACTACCTCTCAAAAAAAACTAAAACTTTAATGCAGAAAGGATGAATTAAATTGGTAAAATGTGACCGTAAAACATTAATGATGTTACCAAAGATTTCTATTTCAAATAAATGCTTTTTTTTTTTACTTTCTATTCTTCAAAGAATCCTGAAAAAATGTTATCACGGTTTCCACCAAAATATAAAGCAGCACAACACTTTTCAACACTAATAATATTAAGAAATGTTTCTTGAGCTGCAAATCAGCATATTAGATTGATTTCTGAAGGATCATGTGACTGACAAAGGGAGTAATGAAAGACAGCAGACAGGGAAAAGTCCATTTTACATTTTCAAGAGCCCTGAAAAATTAACAATCAGTCACTGGTAAAATGTTTACTATAATAAAATGAAGCATTTGCATTTTTGCAAAAACATTATTCCATCAGAATATATGGTTACTTTTGAATGACAGTCAATTGAGATGCTTTTGGCAGGCAGATGGTGTATCTACCAGCAGGGACTAAGCGGGCCATGCTAATCAGCTGAACTTTGACCCCTTGGTTAAGTGCAATTTATGGCTAATGGGTCTCAGGATAGACACTGAGATCTGTGTTTGTGTTCGTAGCAAAGTAAATGTGTTTCTGCACACTTCATATAATTGTACCATGACTTTCTTATTAATGGGCAACTTTGGTTTTATCAGAGTGTACTGAAGCATTGCCCTGAATCATATTGCATATCACACAGTATTTCATATGACACACAAGGAACACAGCATAGTAATTTAACAAATGGAACAAGCACACAAATACGTAATAAGTCAGATCAGTGCATTTGAGGGCCAAAAGCGATCATGGAGATGAGTGGAAATGAGGATGAATCACTGGCTCTATCTGATTACTTTGAACCACTACAGAGCACTTCACAATCACTGAGGCCGTATTTATCAAAGACGTCTCTGTATGAGGTGAAAGATTCATGGCTCACATGATTCATGAGCCCCGGGTGCAGAATTCCCTCTGGATAATTAGATTGAATCTGTAAAAAATCAGGCTGTAAAAAACATCATCTTACTTTTAAATAGCTGTGCTAAGATTAGTTCCTGGATGTCATATATATCGAATTAAGCCCATAAAGTGAACTTGGGTTCCCACTGTACCAAAATTTCATAAGTCGATACCAATACCAGTCAAAATGAATGATTCTTTGAAACTGTGCTCTTTTGCTTAATTTTAATATAATTAAAATGTAATGTAAATAGTATAAAAATTAGGTATTAACTAATTGAAGGTAAAGCGGCAGCCCCTCATAAAAACATTAAAAAAACACAACATAAAGTCTAGGCCTGGTCCTCTTTCATCCTTCACTGTTGTCACTTCTCCTTTTATCCCTCCGGATCTTCTCCATGAGACTCGAGGCTGGTGTGGCGCGCAGGTGACACTCATTAGCACTCGCGTAACTGGCCTCACTCCATTCCCACGGCTCTCGGCCCTGCCCTGCTTGCCACAGTTGTTACAAAAGATTTATATTTCAAATAAATGTTGTTATTTTGAACTAATTGGAATTCATCACTTATCAAAATTTCTGAATTTGACCATTCACACACACAGCTGCATTATTACGGAGCACAATTGCTCTCGTAGGCAGACAGCATGCGAGTACTAAATTGATTAATTACAGTGTTCTAGATTTATTTGTTTGTTTTTATTAATTCATTTTTTTTATACTGAAATTGTCCGCTGTACTGTTAACATCCCTAAAGGGTCTTACGGGGCAGATTTTGAGATTTGTGGTGAGCCGCTGTTGAGCTGCAGAGTGCTGATGAAGTTGATTAGTGGCGGCCAAAAGGCTTCGTTCACTCCCGCTCACACATTGTTAGCGACGATTCTGCTTATGCATCAGTGCCCAGTTTCATGCGAGTCAGTGTTAAAGCTCGCACAAGCTGTTCTCTTGTAAAGATTAAAAAAGCGCTCACCTCCCTGACACCTCTCAAATGCCTGGGTCACTCCTGCAGTTTCACAGCAACTTACTGGCCTGTAAAAAGCTTATCGACCCCATCAGACTCGCTTCATAAGCTTTGTTACTTCTGGAATTTGCAGTACCCTCTTTCTTTCTAAGGCCTTTGTGTCAACAGCACCGTATCTGCAGTGATTGATGTTTGAGAGCTTATTGAGAGAGAGAGAGAGAGAGAGAGAGAACAAGGGGTGGGCTGAACTTGAAAGTCTGATGCGGGCTCAATCAGCTTTCTGCCCTCACACACACACACACACACACTTCTGAACACACAATTGTAGGACGTTGAGATGGGAACAAAATGAGTGCTTGTGATGAGGAAGTGATGTACTGATGAAGGGCATATCTGCGTGTCTCCGATAAATGTCAGGCACAAAGACTGAATGCTAAAGAATGTTATAGTGTTAGACCAGCAAATCAAAAAAAAAATGTCATGTTTTAATTGGCGATTCACTTTAATCAACAAGGTTCCCACTGTTATGGAAAACTTGTAAATATTATGGAATTTTAAAATTGCTATTTTTAGACCTTAGAATTTCTATAGTGCATATAATACTAAATATTAATAGAATAGAATAGAATATTTTTGTTTAGAAATAGACTATAAATTCTACTTTTGGAGTGTAAGCTCTATAAAATGATTTTTAAAATCCTTATCTGGACTGAAAACATGAAAAGTCATGGAAATGTATTGTTCAAGGGATGTGGGAAACCTGAATTGAATACATACAAAACGTCACCTTCCCCGACAGCAAGCATTTGTGTACACAAGCTGGTAAGACAACATCTGACAGTTTTATCGTAATCCAGAGTTAAAGCAGATTCTCAGCGACTTCTCTTCCATGGCAAGACTTTATCTATTTCCTGGAATCTGGAAAGTTCAGCTCAGTTGTGGCGATTTGCTTGTGTTTGATGTGTCTGTTCCCATGGTCACATGCCCTTGTGAAATGTTTGTGGTCAGAAATCTAAGCTGTCTGTCTGTTTGACCATCTCCACTGTACAGCACAGCCCACAGGACAACAGCAGAGGATTGTGGACCTGTCAGAAGAGTGTAGAGTACATCAAAGAATGACAGTAGAAGAGAGAAAGTTGGCATTTTATTTATTCTTTCCTCAATAGTAGTTGTGTCTCTCTCCTTCTTCCCATGTGTGTGTGATGATATTGATGTGTTTCTTTCATGTCTCTCTGTGATGGGGAGCTGACAATGTGTAAATCTAAAAACTGGAGTGAAGTGGAGCTGAAGCAGAGGACAGAACACTTTGAGCAGGAATGGGAAATTGTTGGCGTTGTTCTTTTGGAACTATTTTCATTGGCAGAGATAAAATATACAAACTAAAAACTCCTTTCAATTCCACACACATATTTCAAGTGCATACTGTATGAAAATGAGAGAGCAGAAACTCATCTATACCAAAGTTCATGTTGTGATTTCTGACCTGCAAATTCAAATAGCGAATAGATGTTTGATTTATTGACTTCTTGGCTCCATAGGAATAATACAAACAACTGTTTGTATTATACACACCCTCAACAACAGTTTTGTCTCGAAAAATATGGTTATATGAGGTGGCCTAATTTTAAAAGTATGATTTCTAGACCTGGACATTTCATGTAAATCACATAACTCCATGAGCATTTTAATTATGAATAGGCCTATACATTTTTGTAGTTGTGCCAAGATTTTCAAAATTTTATCAGGTAGAAATTGTCAGTGATTTGTTTTTAAATGCGTATCTTTATTCCTTATCTAGTAAATAAAAAATAAAAAAAATGAAAAAGTCATTGGGCCTTTGAATATTGTTGTGGCCAATGGGAGGCCTTGGAGTAAAAAAGTTTGAGAACCACTGCCTTAGAGTGTGGCGACATATCCTGTTTCCAATCAAAGACTAGTGTGACTGCACCTTAACTTCTCAAATTGTGTCTGAAACCTTCTAAAGACAATCACCAGTGGCTAGTATATTTTTTATTTTATTCGCTAGACTTTTTACATGGAATGCAAGAACAATGCAAATGAAAAAATTCTTTATAAATATAAATACAAAATATAAATTTCAAACATTATTAAAAACAAGTAAACTGTCCATAATAAAATAAGAACAAATAATCAAACTACAAGCAATAGCACAAATAAAAACAATAGAACAAAGATACAAATTAAATAAACAGTGCTTTTCAGGTTTCTCAGGTAGATCTAATGGTAGTTAGATACAGATTAGGTTGATTTAGTTACAGAAATTGAAACTATAAAATAACACTGCATAGTCTTCACTGTATGTTAAATATAGATGAATCCTTATTAAAGTTATTAAGAGTCTTTTGTTGTTTGATCAACATTAAGAACACAGACAGCAGCTGGAATTTTAGGCTGTTGTCACTTTAAGAGAATGCACCGATTCAATATACTGATACTGAAAGGGCTTTGGGCGTTGGCTTTCTATACTGTTTACATTCACTTCAAGACATAACTGAACTATGTTTAATAGGATACTCACAAAGACGGGCATTTGGTCATAATTTTGTGTGAAATTGTCAGTTCAAGTTAAAGTGCCCCTATTAAGGATTTTTGAAAATTACCTTTCATGTAGTGTGTAATGATGAATGTAAGTGTAAGTGTAGTAAGTGAATGAAAACATCCTGCAAATTTTTAAATCTGAAAGTGCACCGTGTATTAAGTTATTGTCTCTCAAAAGTAAGTCGACTCTTAATCAATTAAACGAGTCGTTTGTAAAAACGAATCTTAAGCCGTTTCGTTGTGACGTCACAACGAAACATTAGCATATTGCCCGCCCACTTATTGTGCGCACAGATGCCAGGGAAAACTTGAAACCCGAACCTTGTGCTGTGTGTTCCCGTCATTTACTGACGACTGCTTCTTCAACCTAAATGCGTTCAACGAGGGATTCGCAGGCCGGTTGTTATTGAAGGATGGGTCAGTACCCAGTTTATTTGGACCAGCTCTTTTCCTCCTCCAAATCACAACCTGTAAGTACGATTAATATTTGTTGCCACGTTTGACAGACTGACTGTTTTGTAGGAAAGAATGTAATTATAATTCTCACAGAGAAAATCATTTAAATTAAGTTTTTAAGGAGCCAAGATATAAAACTGCCCCCAAACAAAAAGACTCACCTGTTCTGATGTGCAATATAACTGAAACATCACAAGTCTATATGTCCTCTAAGTGAAAAATTAATAAAAACCTTCTAGACAAATATGCGATTAGCAAGGACTAAAATCCAGTGTCTAACATCCACATGGTTCTGAGTTTCAGTTCAATGGCCTAAGTGAAACCCTTATACGGTTCAGTCCGAACATGTCAGTGACGTCTCCGCATCCAAACTTCGAGCCAGAATCACCACATTCTCTGTAGCTGCACAATATGTATTTAGCCTAGTTGTGTGTGTTGTGTAAGCTCAGCGCAGCTTGTAGGTCTCCGGCTAACCAGCTAACAGCAATATGTGTTCACTCGCAATTGTCTAAAAAATGTTTTTCTTTGTTATTACTTGGAGTTATGATAAAGAATAGAACAATACGTTGGTGTACAACTGCAGTGCTTTATCAATACGTTTCTGCATTGAGCTAACGCATATACCATGACTGTTTGTGTGTTTACCACCGAGCTGTGGGCTAGGTTCGCTAACATAAACACAAAACAACTTAATTCCTCTCTGGATCTTTATTTTTAGAACAGAGCAGAGCACCATCATTATTATAATATAATGCAAGCACTGTATACTGTACTCCTTTATACAACTGACTGGGTCATCTGACCAATCACCGCAGATTAATGTCACGCAAACAAGGGGTTCGGCAAAATGAGTCATTGAGCAAATCGTTTGGGAGTCGTTGAGCAAATAAGTTACAAATAAATGCATATTATAAGACAATTAAGTTTTTTTTTTTACCTTGCATTCCAAAACAAAAATAGGAACCTTTCAAATGCTATAATGGGGGCACTTTAAAGACGAGGTTAAAGAGAACTCAATTCAGTATTTGCGTGCTGTTAGATGCGTACCGAATTGAGTTCTTTTTCGTGTCTTCTTACACTTGAATGTATAAATTGGCATAGCTTAAAGATAACTTTTATGACAATGCAGCACAATCAGGACATTGGGCAGTCCTTATTGTCGAGTACTGCATTTAGATCTAGCATGTTGAGTGCATATGTGTGAGAAAAAGTGACAGAGGGCACTCTCAGCCAAACGACGGTGCGTAAAGCTCAGCAGCCAATGAAATTATATTTGCGCTGAACTTATTTTTTGTCTCTAACACAATCACAGGCAAGTGAAATCATACAATTTACTAGCCATTGACTAATTAAAGTTTAATCGCCTAGCCTTGAAATTTGGTTGCATATGTGAGTGATTTACTCGCATTGTAGAGGGTTGTGAAATGCAGGTTACTCAGTAATAACGTCTTGTATATGCTACAGTTGTTATATAAGGATCAAACACCTTCAGCTCTTTCTCTGCGTGTTATATATCTTCAGAGTCTGTTGATCATCCTTTGTTTTGTCTTAGAGCTCTATACACAAAGACCAACCTGCTCCTAGAATGAGAGCCTGGCCCAAACTAGTTCCTGTAAATTGTTTGTGTGGATGCTGCGGTTTAGAGGTGCTGGAGCAATTGGGCCGCCCACATTATGATGGATGAGGGAAGGGTATGGCTGGAGGTGGCTGGCCATAGATCGTTGTAAGGAGGCGTAAATGTGACAAATCATGATGAAGAGTCAAGCTGCACTCTAGGCTGATTCGGCTTCTTTCAATGTTAAACTTTGGGTTGCATCTTTGGTGTCCAGTGTTGGTTGAAGGGCATTTGTGTGCACAGGGACAGCGGTTGGGATGGCTGTGTTCTTCTAATGCACTCTGGGATGCAATGGCAGCTGTCTGAATCCCAGAGAGAGTGGCCCTCCCACTCACCAGAGGCCCTTTCAAAAATCATCCCTTTCTTCCTTCTTTTTTTCCTTTTGCTGCAATTTATCACCAGGGTGTCCAATTTCGGATGAGCTGCAGGCGTCTTGGGCAAACGGATGAGCAGTAAATGGATGAATCTTTTTATAAATGAAATTGTCTCACTCTGTCATTTCTTCATCCTGTTTTGTGAGCCTTTTTATCCTTGTGTTATTGTGAACTAGCACAGACGTCTGGTATATGAAGAATGTGTGTGAGGGGACGCTCTCTCATTCCCTAGTGGTTTTACATCAGTGTGGGTATGTCATCGTGTGGTTGTAAAAACTTCAGTTTTTTACTTTATATGGTCTTGCTGCTGTTGCAGGTTTTTGGTTATGGTGGGATGGATATGAGGTGTTTTGATAACTGTTTCCTATTGCATAAAGAAAAGCTGATAGTTGTTGAAACATTTCTCATTAGATTTTTTTTCTGCTGTTTCCAGTATGCATGAGAAACTCTACATCAGACTTAACCATTAAAGGGTTAGTTCACCCAAAAATGAAAATTCTGTCATTAATTACTCACCCTCATGTTGTTCCACACCAGTAAGACCTTCATTCATCTTCAGAACACAAATTAAGGTATTTTTGATGAAATCCGAGAGATATATGACTCGTCCTTAGACAGCTTTTAAGGTCCAGAAAGGTAATAAAGACATCGTTAAAACAGTCGACGTGACTGCAGTGGTTCAAGCTTAATTTTATAAAGTGACGAGGATCATTTTTGTGCGCAAAAACAAAACAAAAATAATGACTGTTTTAACAATGTCTTTAGTACCTGTGATAGATGAATAACACTGATGTAGAAGCACCAATTCATGATTTTAAGCCTAAACTTGACATAATCTGTAAACTTGTCACCTCAAATCTGATTGGTTGATTTAAATGTTGTTCAAGGATCAACAAAAATGTTGACCCAAGAACATGTTGAACTCGGCAATATCAGGTTATGCGGAATGACATGAGGGTTTCATTTGTGGCCAAGTTTTATTGATTAATTCCCTCATTTTAGTTAAATCATGGCCATGTTGTACTAATTCGTTCATTTGTTTGATTTTACTTAAATCTACAATGGAATACGCAATGTGGAAAGGGATGGAAACTCTGCTTTATTCTCAAATTGTTTGTGTAATAATCCAATCATTCACATAAATGAAATTCACAACTTGAATGGTAACGTAGCTTCTTACAGAAACATATTGATGTATTTATATGTGCATAGTCTGATTCTTTTGAGCAGTTTCTTTTAATGGAATCGGTCAAAAAGACTCAATATCAGTTTGAATCGTTGTGTCAGAGGCCCTGTTTACACCTGGTATTGAGATGCATTTTGGTCGATCGGATCACAGGTGGATGACTCTAAATACAGGTGTAAAGTGTTTTGAGCTTGTCCAACTTCGACCACTTCCAGAGGTAATCGAAAACGCATTAGACCGGATTGCTTTTGTAGTGTAAACAATCGAATGCGTTCAAACAGCCACAAAAGACGCCTACTGGCCTAACAGTAATGGGAAACGTGCTAGCCAGATGGGATTTAAACTTATTTGACTAAAGACCCAAGTTTGATTTGAAGATGTGAAACGTACTAAGCACAATGTTTTCTCACCATTCCTTATTTCAAACTCACACTCACTTTGTTCGCCTTCGTCTTGCAGTTATCAGAGCAGAAACGAAAGCTGAATGAAAGAATGCTCTCCGTATGTCTTATGTCTCCCTGCGCATTCATATGTAAATTTCATGAGCTTTTTTCGTCCATTAGATCGAAAGATCAGAAAAAGCCCATACATTTACCTGCCCAGGACAGAAGTGGTTGAAGGTGGACGAAACGGATTAAAATACAAGGTGTAAACGGGAATGTGTCTCCCTCGTCTAATTGAGATCCAATTGACCAAAACGCATCTTAAAGGTGCCCTAGAATTTAAAATTGAATTTACCTTGGCATAGTTGAATAATAAGAGTTCTGTACATGGAAATGACATACCATGAGCCTCCAACACCATTGTTTCCTCCTTAATATGTAAATTAGAGGTCTTCACGGGTCCAGAAATTCATACCTGAACCCGAAGAGACCCGTAAATGTGCTACCCGGAACCGACCCGGGCCCGACTATTATTTTGAAAGTTAGACCCGAACCCGTGCAGAACCGAGAAACAAGATGGTTCATTCATAATGTTATTATAAAAACAGGAGAAAGAAAGTGCGCTCACATGAGACTGCTGGATACTATTGGACACATAAGCTTTTAAAACGCATTTTGAGCGTCATAGAAAACATTCATGTGATTGTTCATCTCAGATTTTGTTGATGATTTGAAATATGTTATTTAAATGCGAGTGTGCAAGGCTGCAAGCAGTTTTTGAGATTTGAAGTTTGTTTGCATTACTGTTGCACACAATAGGAATAGGAAAACGATGATCACCGTTCGCTTGCTTTAACTCCGCCCGCTCTGCTTTTGATGGCTGGGGGCGCTCGTGTTTTTTCACCTTATTTCCCGGCTCATACTTTGAAAGTTACAAAACACACGCACAGCACTGACTGACTCCCAACACGGCCTGGTGATCTCCGAATCAGATCGGCTCGGGTATACACACAATGTTAATCAGACCCAGGAACCGAAGTAATAGATTGGGACCCGACCCGGACCCGTCTGACCATTTAAAATATAGACCCGAACCCGTACGGGTCCTCGGGTCTCGGGTCCTCTTTGTAGACCTCTAATGTAAATCTCGTGCGTGAAAAACACAACGGAAAAACAGGCGAATCTCAACATAACACCGACTGTGACGCAACAGTCGGGATCATTAATATGTACGCCCCCAACTTTTGTATATACCAGCCCATGTTCTAGGTATTAGGCAGCCTTAATGTCCGGAGCTGCACAGCTGAATCATCCGAAATTCTGCAGGTATTGTGAAGCAAGCAAGGACAACAGCGAAAATGACAGATGAATCGATAATAACTGTTCCTGATACATGATATCAATATATATTCAGTGATATTTGTAAATTGTCTTTCTAAATGTTTCGTTAGCATGTTGCTAATGTACTGTTAAATGTGGTTAAAGTTACCATTGTTTCTTACTGTATTCACAGAGACCAGAGCCATGTCGTTATTTTCATTTTTAACCCGAAAACGCTTGTAGTTTGTATAATTCATAAACACATCTGCATTCTTATCGAGTCTCTCCAACATTGTGTAGCTTTAGCCCCGTTAGCCGTGGAGCAAACAATCAAACTAATTCAGAATCAAATGTAAGCAAACATCCACAAAAACCACATGCCATACTTACGTGATCTGATATGCTGCATCATGAACGGTTTTTAAAGATCCATTTTGAGAGTTATATTGTGAACTTTAGTATTGTTTAGTATTGGAGGCGGGGAGCACAAGCATTTAAAGGTGTACACACCCCAAATCAGAGCATTTTTAATCCCACCCCAAAATAGGCAGTTAAAACATGGTATAATAAAAAAATATATGGGGTATTTTGAGCTGAAACTTCACAGACACATTCTAGGGACACCTTAGACTTATATTACATCTTGTGAAATTAGGTTCTAGGGCACCTTTAAATACCAGGTGTAAACGGGACCAGAGCTGTTCTTGAGTTACTCACTGAACCACTCACTTGCTGACTAAAAGTCATTATTTTTGTCACATCCAATTCAAAATTGAGTAATTAATTTAGATTTATGTGTACTTAAAAATGTAATTTCTGCACCACTACCATAACCAAACATGCACAAAAAAGCATTGAAAGCAGAATTGTTCAACTGTAATTCCAGTTGCTAGTTAGTGTATGAAGCAGTTAATGGCTGTGTCTGCAGGGTGATTTACAGCACCCAGATAAACTCCAATATCTAGTGAGTGGCTCTTCCTCTCATAAGCGATCAATCTCCGTTTTTCCCCTTCTACTTTTAGTATGGCTTTTAATGTGTAATCCTTACACTAAATTTGGCAACACGGTAAAGATATGCACTCATATGCTGCTGAAAAATTGAGATGCATCGTTTGTGCAATTACATTGTGACGAGGCGTGAGGTGCAGTTCTATTCTCTCTCTCTTCAGGTCTGCTGCCTTTTTCTCAACGTTATTCTTGTATTTGTCTCATCTGTTGTGCGCACACCCTTGCTCAGGCAGGTCCAGATATAAATAAAAATGGAGAGAGCATCAACACCTTTTCATTTGGACTGTGGTTCATTGTTCACACATCACCTCACTGTAAGTAACACACACACACACACACACAGGTTTGTTTTTGTGAATTGTGGGGACATTCCATAGGCGTAATGGTTTTTATACTGTATAAACCGTATTTTCTATCCCCCTACACCTAAAACTTCCCATCACAGAATACTGTGCACATTTTTACTTTCTCAAAAAAACCTCATTCTGTATGATTTATAAGCCTTTTGAAAAATGGGGACATGGGGTAATGTCCTCATAAGTCAACCTCTCCTTGTAATACCTATGTCATATACATACATACATACACACACACACACACATCCTACATGTTGCTTTTCCTGGTTATTCTTCAATATGTTAGAGTAGAAGTGAGGGTATATAATGAATTGGAGGCACATCATTTTATTTCTTGCCCTAAAGCTGGCTCTATCCTTCGCATTTTCTCTTTCATGCATATAAACACTGTAACGCTTAATCACATTTACTAATTTGATCTTTTCACACATTTATTCACACTCCCACACACCCTCAGATCACTCTACGGTTTCTACTTTACTCGCAACTTATGTTCAGTGGCTGAATGATCATGAGTAGAAATGTCAGAGGCTTTCTCAGTCACTCACACTGCCATGATTAAATCGCTGGAGGTCACCATGTCTCTGTGCTGTTGGTTTCTTGTAGGCGTTTCTACTCTAACACTCAGACTGATCACTGTCTGTACTCTCATTAGAAGTGCCTGCTCATTTGCATAATGTTTGCATAGTGTCAGTGGTCATTGTTGTCCGCATTTTCAAAATAAAAGTCCCACACGCTGTCAAAATAAATATTCTGCTTCCGATACATTGAGCTTACAAAAAAAATTTTTATCGGTCATAACTTTTGGACAAAAATAGCGCAGATACTTGGCAAGGATGAAGAGATTTCTTGTGCACGTGCATCCAGTGTGTGTGTTCATGCACACTCTCAAATGGAGTATACTTTGAAAGTTACTCCACTTGAGTATACGCGTTCCGCTGTATGCATACGTTAAGCGTTCACACAAAAACCGAAGTAAACTTTGGGCTTAAGGTATCTAGAATTATTCATGTATTTTGAAGTGCTCACAATAGCAATAGGATGCATGTTCATTACAGCAACATGACATATTACTGAATGACAGCACATAATGTATTTCTCATTCAGTGAATCTCCACTCTGAAGTGTTCAGACGGCCAGTATGTCTCTGTTTTAAAAATGTAATAATTTTCACCTCTTCTATTAATCTTTAATTTCTGTTCACCTTTAATTAGAGAAGTGTCAATGCTTCATTACTTCTTTTTTTTTTTTCTTAAATAGTGGCTTCATACATTTTTCTCTTCCAATTACTCAAGTCCACATCTCTTTTCCTCATCCTTTCTTTCTTTCTTTCTTTCTTTCTTTCTTTCTTTCTTTCTTTCTTTCTTTCTCACTATCACATGCACAGGCTATTAGCTGCATTCTTTCTGACTGCTAATATCTCTCAAA
>RJVU01018862.1:4990952-5046466 GCA_003731715.1 Anabarilius grahami
TTGATTCAGATGATTAGGTTAATAGCTCGTTTAGAGAACCTTTTCATGATATGCTAATTTTTTGAGATAGGAATTTGGGGTTTTCATGAGCTGTATGCCAAAATCATCAGTATTAAAACAATAAAAGACCTGAAATATTTCAGTTGGTGTGCAATGAATCTAAAATATATGAAAGTTTAATTTTTATCATTACATTATGGAAAATAATGAACTTTATCACAATATGCTAATTTTTTGAGAAGGACCTGTAGAGCATGGTTTCTTTTGCTTTTCTCTTTCTGAAGTCTTTCAAAGGGAGCTGAAAAGAAGGTGAGATGAGCGGGGAGGAAGAGATGGTTTTAGATAAGAAGAAAGAGATGAATAGAAGGAGGCGGCTTTGCTTCTCCATGAGGAATAACCCTATATAAGACAATATAAGAACACCCACTCAGATCAGCAGTCTCACGGATTAAAGAGAGTTTAAAAGCGTGTGTGTGTGTATGTGTGATGTCTGTGCGGAGGGGAAAAAGGCAGTTGGGAGGTGTGCATGGTGTTCTTAGACAGAAAAGGCTGACAATAGCTGTGTAACAACCCTGTGTGACTGTAATGGTGCTCCTGGGGTTTGGCTGATTACTGTGATCCTCAAATCGTTGCTGATGAGAGAGAGGGAGGGAGGGAGGGAGGGAGGAAAGTTAGTGCAAAACACTGTTTTAAAGGGATAGTCTAAAAATGAAATGAAAAATCTCAAAATACAAAACACAAAAGCAGATGTTAAGCAGAATGTCCAGGTTGCTGTTTAGTTTACACTACCATTCAAAAGTTTGGGGTCAGTGTATTGTACATGCAAAACTGTAAATAAATATTTGAAGCATTAAACACTCATTGAGCATCACCTCTGCCGAGATCACATGTACCTTGCTGAGGAAACATTGTAGTCTGACTACAATGTTTATATACTGAATGAAGCTGAGCTTTATCTAGCATTATCTAGGTCTGTTAGTCTGACTTTACTCAATATATGACGATTTCAGTTGAACTAAAGTGTTTATATGACTTAAAAAAAAATAAAAGATTAACTACTTTTATCTTAATTACTTAATTTGTCCGACTGAAACTTAACTTCTGAAGTACATAAACACAAAGTAGATGCGGGGACCAGTGACAGCTGTGGTCACCATTCACTTAAAGGTAAAAGAGCTGCTTGAGCATTCTGCTTGATATCTCCTTTTGTGTTCCACATTAAAAAGGTTTGGAACAGGTATATCATGACAGAACATTAATTTAAGTGGACTTTCCCTTTAATTACAAACCCCCAAGAGAAGTGAGGCAGATCTGGCACTGAGCTCTAGAGATGTTAAAGTCCCTTGAGACATTTACATAGATGCTCAGTGCATGTTTAAATGTCACCTGATCGCTCTCCTCTGCCCTCCTCTCCTGTACTCAATGGATTGCATGACTGCCGACCTGTATGTTGTTGTCTAATACTAACAAGATTGACTCCTCATTATCACCGGCCGGCCTCCCCGGGGATGTCACTCAACAGGGGAAAACGGCAAAGACAGAGAAAGAGATGCAGTGGAAATAGAGAGAGCGCTCCCTCATGAGTTATTAGCATAATGACTGTCCTCTTCCTCACTCCTTGATCTAATCCTGCGGTGGTTCATTTATTGAGCCCAGCATGGCTCTTCTTCCTCCTCCTCTTCCTCTGATTTTCCTCATTCTCTCTTCTCTCTCTTTAGGAGGTGAGCAAATGTGGGCAGCCGGTGAAGGCAGCTGACACGGCCTGAGATTGGCAGGAAAGCTATTTAGCTAAGAAATGTCAGGGGCCATTTTGTTTAGTCAACGGCCCACATAGAGGGAGAGGGAGAGGGGAAAAAAAGGAAGACAGATGTGATGAGTGAATGGCAGGGCTTCTGAATGTTGTGTGAGGTGTCAGAGGATGGAGTTGAGGATTGTAATTCCTACTCTGCACAAATAAAAAAAATTCACAAGAAGCTGAATGTCATTAACAAGAACATATTGTGTATATGTGTGTCTGTTGAGGTTTGTGTTTGCTAGTTAGGATAAGTTAGCATATATTAAGCTAGCTGCTTATTAACGCTCCACAGAATTTCTTAAGAATTTAAAGGCCTTACATTCACAAAGACATAAACATCTCCCTCCACTTGCATGTTCACTTATTCAGTATTTGATGATGCTTTAAGCTACAGATAAGTGTGTATTACTCTGTGCTCTTTTGTGATTTGTGTGATTTGTTATTTATAAGCCAGTAGTGACATCAAAAGAAACTGAACAAAATACTGTTTTGAAATCTTTTTAAAAAAAAGATTTTTTTAAATGTTTTTGAAAGAGTCTGTTCACCAAGGCTGCATTTATTTTTTTTCAAAAATGCAGTAAGACCAGTATAATATTTTTTATATTATATAATACTATTAGAATTTTTATAACTTTTCTTTTTAAATATATTTTAAAATGTAATTTATTTATTTGATGGCAAAGCTGAATTTTTAGCTGTTTCTCCAGTCTTCAGTGTCACATGAGCCTTCAGAAGTCATTCTAATGTGATTATTTGGTGCTCAAAAAAAAAATATATAATACATTAAATATTATTTATTTTTTAATCAGTATAGAGGAGTTTTTCTGTTTAATATTTTTGTTGAAACTGGCCATTTTTCAGGATTCTTTGAATAGAAAGTTCAAAAGAACAGCATTTATTTGAAATATTTCTTTGTAACAGCGTAAGCCTTCATTGTCGCCTTTGATCAATTGAATGCATCCTTGCTGAATAAAAGTATTAATTTCTTTCGTACTGACACCAAACTTTTGAACGGTAGTGTATATCTTACTGTGTATTGCTATTGTATTGGAGCATATAAATTCTTAAATATCATCCTTCCTTGGAAGCTGTGTGGAAAACATGCCTTAATTTTTATTTCTACATTTTTACTGGGTTGTAGTTCTTCTAAAGTGTTTGGTAGGAAGTGTAGGGGGTTTGTTCCGTGTTTAGGGTGTTTGCCGTTGCAGCATGAGCTGTGAGCAGTGACTGAATCAGCTCAGGCTGGATGAAAGAGCTCAGTCACAGTGCACGGGCTGTTCATCCTCTCACTGGGGATGAGGGGGCCAGGAACGCATAGAAATGCATGTTAATACTTTGTTTGTGTGTGTGTGTGTGTAAACTCCATATCAGTGTGAGCAAGGCAAGTGCAGGTGGGTGCACATCAGAAGTCTCTCTCTATCTCTCTCTCTATCTCTCTTTTCTTTTCTCCCCTCAAGTGATGAAAGCTTGTTTTATACAAAGACCCCCTTTCAGCAGCCTCACAGAGAGCACTTATCATCCTCAGTTTCTTCTCTCTATCCCTCAGTTCCTTTGTTTTTTCTATCTGTCTCTCACCCGCTCTCCTCTATTCTCAACCCGCTGAATCAGAGATGTCCCGCCAGGTGAGGATGTCACTCTCTGGAAAAGCAGCATTGTGTCAGGGAAAGAGGTTGTATTGTGAGCGGAGACCTGCAGACTTCTGAATGTAAAACCAATAAATAATTAATGTTTTTTTTTCTTTTATGTTCACCTTTAAAAGCATTACTGTGATCCTGAAGAGAAGAACAGATGTTTGTGAAAGACAGATATAAAAGCTCACCAATTAGACAGTTTATTTAGAGCGCAGAGCATATGAGGCTAAGATGCTTACCACACTACACGCAGACATACATGGTTGCTATGTTTTTGGGGGCAGGGCGAGAGGTTTTAATTTCTTATTCACACTCTAAGACTGAAACTGTAAGAGAATCAAGCACAGACACATCACAGAGGTGTTGTTAAATATAACAGAGGTACTTAACAGTTATTGGTGTTGTCTGGTGTCTGTGTGTTCTGTGTGTGTGTGTGTGTGTGTGTGTGTGTGTGTGTGTGTGTGTGTGAAGTGAAGCTCCCGCTGTGGNTTCACACCATAGCATACAGGAAGCATGTTATGTTTGGTAGTGATGATGGAGAGGAAGTGAGATAGCGAACATTCATATACATCTTTCTGCCATGTGACTTACTTAACACCAAACACTCACATAAGGTTTTGAATTAATTGCAGCAAGATAGGTAAATGTGTCCAGAATTTATTTACTGGTAATGTACACTACAGTTCAAAAGGTGTAAATATTATTACAATTTTAAATAACTTTTATTTTTGATTATATTTTAAAATGTTATTTATTCCTTGTGAAGGCAATGCTGAATTTTCAGCATCATTACTGCAGTCTTCAGTGTCACGTGATCCTTCGTAAATAATTCTAATATGATGATTTGGTGCTCAAGAAACATTTCTTATTATCAATCTTCAAAACAGTTGTGATACTTAATATTTTTGTGGAAAATGTGATACATTTTGTTCAAGATTCTTCAAATAGAAATTTCAAAACAACAGCATTTATTTGAAATGGAAAACGTTTATGTGCCCCTTCTGAATAATTGTATTAATTTCTTTGAAAAAACCTGACCCCTAAACTTTTGTATGGTATGTGTGAAATTAAGCTGTACCAATGCAGTTTCTAAGGGTACTATGGCCTCTTTCTCCCATTTTTCCCACAGAATTTGTGATGGAGATCAGATTTGTGAAGTGAGAACATCTCTAATCCTCTTCTTAGTCTCCATTCTCTCACATGCCCAGCTTTGTGTACAAAATGGACAGGTCATAAAGACTCATATTACCATTTTTCAATGCATAATGTGTTCTTCTTCTTTTTTGTCCCTTTTCCATATAGGGGACACTCCACAAAGGATGAGATCTGCTCAGTATCCAACCCCTGCGGAATTGGATGCTTATGCTAAAAAGGTTGCCAACAATCCACTCACCATCAAGATCTTCCCCAACAGCGTCAAGGTCCCTCAGCGAAACCATATTCGTCGTACAATCAACGGACTTGACACCGCTGGCCCCAGATACAGTCCCTACCCTTCCTCTCAGACCACTGCCAAGACCGGTCTCCTTGCCATCGTCAAAGTGCCCCTCGTCAAGGGCATCATCAAGGACTTTGACGGCACACGGGCACGTCTGCACCCAGAGGTGATTATGAATGCCGCTGGCGGCCCTTATGCAGCCACCTCGGCCAGCACTTTAAACCTGCACCACCTGTCGCAGGGTCCTCCCAGAGCGTCCCAGAATCCACAGGGACTTCCTCAACACCCTCAGAATCTCCAGACTTTGCAGCAACAGCCTGGGCCTCCACACCAAGGACTCGGACACAGACCTTCTTCCTCCATGTCACAACAACTCCAGGGCCTTCCGAGGCCTCAGAATCTGTCCCATGCAGCTTCTTTAGGCCACCCTGGTGCCCACCCACCTTCAGCCATCCTGCTTCCTCAGCAGCACCTACAAAACCCCTCTGCAAGCCTGCAGGTGGGTGCTCGGAAGTTACCGGTTGCAGACGCCCCTCCTAACGTGACTGTTTCTACCTCAACCATTCCATTGTCCATGGCCGGAGGGCTCCACCAGGACCGTCAGGCGGACTTAAACAGCATAGTGCATCAGATAAGCCAGTTCTGCCAGGCTAGGGCTCAGGGCGCAAGTGCCACATCGATGTGTGAAGGGCAGATTGCCAACCCTAGTCCCATTAATCGAAATCTACTCATCAATGCCAGTTCTCGAGTCTCAGTGCATGCGGGAAACCCTAGTGCACTCGCTCCTGGTCTTATGCACCCATCCTGTGCTATTGGACCTCCTGATAAAGTAACTGCTTCTGCGCCGGTGAGTGCAATGCCTCCGCATAACATGGCCGCAATGAACCACATGTATCACAGCGATATGAAACAACAGCATCTACAGCATCAAAGCCATCAACTTCAGCGAAATCCCCAGCATCCACAGATGAGGTCCTGGACTCAGCATCAGCTTGCTCACCTTCAGCACATTTCGGAAGGGGGCGGACACCCCTGCAAACCGCAGAGTCGTGACCCTGGCCTCCCCTGCAAGGGCATTACCTATATCCCAGAGATGGGCATGGGGCAGCCTTATGCCATGAAACCCTCCAGCCCCTCGCCGCCACTTGTCAACAACCACAGCAGCAATGCAATGCCCCCAGGCGCAGTTACGCACTACACCAACGGGCAGTACTACCACCAGCCGCCGGTGTGGGGTAGTATTCTTCCCACACCCAACAGTGACAGCTCTGGCTCACAGGACCTCCCGGTGCCCTTCCATGGCACTGGCACGGGCAATACCAACCCCACCCCAGGGATGGACCCCGTGGGAGGAGCGGCCCATTATCGATTAGTAGGGGGTGCCTTAATAGGGCAGACTAATCTGATGCAAACTGCAGATTGCATGGGAGGGGACTTCCAGACGCCCTGCTTCCGAGATCAGAATCTCATCCTGATGGGGAAGATGCACAGGCCACCCCCTATGGGCCGGGTAGTGGTCCCCCCCTCCGAGACGCAAGGCCAGCACCCAGGGTACAGATAAGCTTCAGCCCACAAGCCTCAGACACAGTCTCTCCTCAGTGAAGTCAGCCACACACGTGCGTGTCCTTGACATCTTCTGTTAGTCTTAATAAAATTACATTACGAGAGGAACTAAATGAGCTCAAAGTCTCAAGGATGATTGTCGATGAAAACAAAGAAAAAATAAGAATATAAACATGTCTAATGAAGAGCAGTGTTTTGTGTTACTAATCTTGCAAGTGATCAATTTTTTTTATTTATTTTTTACGAGTGCTTTTTGAGGCACTAAAGGGAATTTAGTTTAGTTTTTTTCCCCACTTCAGTCTTGTCTATCTCCTAGTACCCGGATCTCAAGTGCTCCTGGGTTATTTATGAACACCTTTCTTGTGTTAGTGCTTACTTTATTAGTGTCTAGTGAAATAGATCACTTCTAAGCTGAGAGCACCAGGCCTTCTGTGCATTGGACAACCAACTTGCTTTCATTTGAGAGATCTACATTTCAAGCCTGTCTTATAACATCAAGATGGCTGACAGGCTCAGAGCACTTCCCTCTTCAGCATGACACATTCTTTGTCCTTTCTTTCCTTTTTCAGTGTCTGAACTATGTAGGAAAATGCCAATCACTGGTCCCTTCAGACTGTTCCTAGGTGAAAGCTCTTTTCATGTGTTCCTTTACACCAGGCACCCGTGTTTCTTTATTTTTAGAAATAAAATGGATTTGTTATGGATTTATGGATTCATGTGTGAAATGGGAACTGCTTTAAGCTTGTGAAAGGTTGAAACATCACCTCGTTTTGCTGGACACATTGTGACCGACAGGAAACTTAAAAGACAGGAACCGCATACATGTATCACGCCTCTTTTAGTGATGCAACAAATCAGGTGTCATTTGCATTCTGAGTCACTAATGTGAGTGAAGTTTTGTATAATGATTGTGAAAGCTTCTGTCTTTTCTCTGTAAAGCTGTAAAGGCCAAAAGAGAAGAGCTACAGATGTTTTAATGTTAAAGCTGTGCCATTTTCGTTTTACCTAATCATTATTCTCCCTTTATTTCTTAACATATGAGAAACTACTACTTGAATTGTATAGATGAGTTGTGCAGTTTCAGGTGGGTCATATGTGGTATAGCTGTAAGTGGGTTTGCAGGACTAAACATACTACTGAAGGTGGTGTCTGTAGGCTTGTTGCTAATATTATGATGTAGAAACTATGTACCAAATCAAGGGTTTATGATCCTGCTTTTTCTAATTCATCCTTTATAATAACATAAAGTAGGAATTGCTACTGATTCTTTTGTGAAGTGTGCTTGAATTGACCAAATTGATCACTTGCAAGATCATTTGTGGTTAAATTAAGGAGGACTTTTTAAAAGAAAAAAAGTCAAAAAGGTGAAACAGCAGGTGAATTGCTTATTTTATTGTACACTGGCTTATCTACTGTACTGCTGTATCCTTAAAGAAGTGTAATAACTGTGTATGAATGCGGCTGCATATGGATATGGGTTCACAGACTTGGTGTGCATGTGATGAGCGCAGGTGTGTATGGGCATGTGTGTGATGGTGAATGGGGTGTGTGTGCTGTGGGTCACTTTGTCTTGACTCACTGTTGGTTTGCCTCCCCTTAACAGCCCTCATGAAGCCTTAAGTATTTGGTCCTTGGACTTTCCTTTGACAACAAGCATGATTATAATAAAGGTATAATGAATTCTGATTTTGAAAAATAGACTATAAAGGAACAGCATTTTTCCTTGTTTATTTTTATTAACTTGAGCTTTTGTTGAATAGAAAAGCAATTCTTTAGAATTACTTTATAATGTAAAACGAAGAAATAAAGAATATTTTATCGTCATTATGTTTTATAGCTGTGTGTAGTTCTGGGCTGTAACAAAATCTTTTTATTCCATGTTTCAAAGCTTCAGTTTTGCAATTTGTGCTATTTATAATTCTGAACTAGATTATTTTCTCATTATTTAAATCTTTTTTTTTTTCGTTTTGCAATTGCTGTGAAATGGAGGAAGCTTCTAGAAGCCTTTCTCATATCTGTCACTCTGTGGCTGTCGAATGAATGCGTGGGAAGAATCTGAAGAGTGCGAGAGTTGTGCTACTCTTTTTTTGTAATATTGTAATAATAAAATAAAGTTCTAATTTATGCTTTCATATGACTCTATTTAATTGCCTAAAAGCTGGGGGTTTTTTCTTCTATATATCTTCAAACTTGAGCTGGTCATAAACATTAGTATTTGTATACCCTCATTAAGTCCTCAAAAAAATTGACAGTGACCTTGTTTTAAGAAACGGTCTTCTCAAGCAGTATCTGCCCATCAGGGTTTTATATATGATGATCTGACTTCATTTAGCTATTGCAGGAATTGTCAAACCATCCCAAACTATAAACATGAAAGTGAACAAAATGAATCTAGTGATCACAAAATCACATTGCTTTGGCGATGAAAGAGTGAATCTTATTGGTAGTGGTTATTGAGCAGGACTGTTTATTCTTGCAGGTACAGGTAATGCAAACCAACTGAGCATTTGCTGCTGTAACTTCTAAAACCGATCCTCGCAAATTATGTAGACTATTGCAGGCCTAAGTTAGTTCTGGTAACAAAGGTCTGCTAATTGTTACACAGACAATATATTGCTAAAAAAAAGTTAGCATATCTGTGACTAAATTTGGATTTCTCATTCTCAAACTCAAACGACAAACTTCAAGATGGCTACAGTTTTGCAGAGTCAACTGAATTATATTCAGATTTTATTTGTAATTACTGTTCACAATACAAAATAACATCATTACAAAGTGTATACATTCATTCAACAGTTACTATATTGAGTAAAACTACATTATTATTTTTTGAGAATACAGGATGTGTGTGAACAATTCAAGTGAATCATTCTGTTAAAATGTAATGATGCCCAGAGAACCTCTTATCCTAAGAGAAAGAGTTCTTATTCAGGACTGAAAAGTCAACATTTAGAGGAAAAACTGCTCCCACTCCCATGATTACAGCTTGTTTTAGATATCAAAGGGATACAGCGCGGGAAGTGACGCGCACCTTGCAGGTCGTCGCAGAATTAAGTAATCTGGTTCGGATGTACATTTTTGTTATATAACGGAGCACAGCTGTACATTGGCGATCTGAGGTCACGGTGTTTTAGCTCTGCAGTGAAATAATGGCCAGATAGCATGACCCTCCATCACTGAACTTTAAGGAATGGTGCTCTATTGGTCAGTAAAACAAGTAGGCTAATGGACACTTGTGGACGCTTTCAATCATAGTGGCAATAAGTAATAAACATCATGTCTGGACCTTATTTGCATTATCCATTCTCCTGTGATGCTTTTCAGTTGTTGTGCCACATCAGTCACCAGCAGACACCACAAGAGGGCGATATACACAAACAGTTTTTCACATCAATTTAGCTTAACCTGCAACATCATGTTTTTAATATTTTCGTTATATTATATTCGTTATAAAAGTGAAAGGTATATGCAAATATATAACATAAAATTGATGCACTTAAATGTTCTGAAATAAAAGAAGTCTATAGCCAACATCTTTGTACAGTTTTGCATATTTTAGGTCATTCTAATTACAACACGAATTCCGGAAAAGTTGGAGAGTCAAAGTTTTTTAAATGAAAACTAAAATAATTTAAAATCACATGAGTCAATATTTTATTCACAATAGAACATAGATAACATAAATGTTTAAACTGAGAAATTTTACAATTTTATGCACAAAATGAGCTCATTTCAAATTTGATGCCTGCTACAGGTCTCAAAATAGTTGGGACGGGGCATGCTTACCATAATGTAGCATCTCTTCTTTTCAAAACAGTTTAAAGACGTCTGGGCATCGAGATAATGAGTTTCTGGAGTTTTGGTGTTTGAATTTGGTCCCATTCTGGCCTGATATAGGTTTCCAGCTGCTGAAGAGTTTGTGGTCGTCTTTCGTTTAATGATGCGCCAAATGTTCTCTATAGGTGAAAGATCAGGACTGCAGGCAGGCCAATTCAGCACTCTTCTATGACAAAGCCATGTTGTTGTAATAGCTGCAGTATGTGGTTTTGCATTGTCCTGCTGAAATACACAAGGCCTATGTTGCTCTAAAACCTTTATATACCTTTCAGCATTCATAGTGCCTTCCAAAACATGCAAGCTGCCCATACCGTATACGCACCACAATACCATCAGAGATGCTGGCTTTTGAACTGAACGCTGATAACACGCTGGAAGGTCTCCCTCCTCTTTAGCCCGGAGGACACGGCATCCATGATTTCAAACAAGACTGTCAAATTTGGACTCGCCTGACCATACAACACTTTTCCACTTTGAAACAGTCCATTTTAAATGAGCCTTGGCCCACAGGACACGACGGTGCTTCTGGACCATGTTCACATATGGCTTCCTTTTTGCATGATTGAGCTTTAGTTGGCATCTGCAGATGGCACGGCGGATTGTGTTTCCCGACAGTGGTTTCTGGAAGTATTCCTGGGCCCATTTAGTAATGTCATTGACACAATCATGCCAATGAGTGATGCAGTGTCGTCTGAGGGCCCGAAGACCACGAGCATCCAATAAAGGTCTTCGGACTTGTCCCTTACGCACAGAGATTTCTCCAGTTTCTCTGAATCTTTTGATGATGTTATGCACCGAAGATGATGAGATTTGAAAAGCCTTTGCAATTTGACATTGAGGAACATTGTTTTCCACATCTTTTTACGCACTCTTTCACAGATTGGAGAGCCTCTGCCCATCTTTACTTCTGAGAGACTCTGCCTCTCTAAGACATCCCTTTTATAGCTAATCATGTTACAGACCTGATATCAATTAACTTAATTAGTTGCTAGATGTTCTCCCACCTGAATATTTTCAAAATTTCTGGCTTTTTGAAGTGAAAGTGAAGTGAAAGTGAAAGTTTTCAGCCATTTGTTGCCCCTGTGCCAACTTTTTTGAGACCTGTAGCAGGCATCAAATTTGAAATGAGCTCATTTAGTGGATATGTGTAAAATTTCTAAGTTTAAACATTTATGTTATCTATGTTCTATTGTAAATAAAATATTGGCTCATGTGATTTGAAAGTGTTTTAGTTTTCATTTTATTCAAATTTAAAAAATGTCCCAACTTTTCCGAAATTTGGGTGTGATGCAGTGCATTTTCATGTCACCTTTATGTGCCTCAATTCTTGCATCTTGCATATTTTGTTGTATTCTGGTATATAGACACATTTCAAAGGCTGGAGAGACATGAAATGTTATTTTTGAGTGTTGGAAATTAGGTAGGCTATTTGAGGTGCTTTTATTTTTACACTTTTAAAAGTTAATGTTATGTATATAATTTTAATATTTTAAATATGGAAATAGTATTAGTTTAATTTGATCAAAATTGAGTGAACATTGGGTAGTATATTACATGGTGGCAATGGTCTCCATGATCAACTTGGGCTTGTGTGATGCTTTTGGGAAACGGCCCTGTTTTGATAAAACTAAAACTACATACTTTTATAAAAATGCTTCCTTAAATTACAACATATGTATATTCATAAAAAAAAAAATAAAAAAAAACATTTACAGGATTACAAAGATATGATACATAAAAGGAATGACCACCCTTGAGGTGAATAAGTTCTCTAAACGAACCACAGTCAAGTTTTATCCAGTCATAAAATATAATTATTCCTTCACCAGTTGTAATGAAAGGGAATTGCAAAACAGATTGCAATAGATACTGATAATAAAAAACATCAGACTGAGCTAGAGGCCTCAGCTAGAGGACTCAGCTCCTGTACATCTCTGCGCTGTGGTCTCTGTGTCCAGCGCTTACTGAATGTTTGCAGGAGTCCACGCTGACTGGGCTCTGTAACAAATATAAATTATATTATGTAGGATTAAAATAACACACACACACACATATTTGTTTAACATTGACTACCTCTTTGAGGTTTAGTTGGGGATGGTAAACTCGTGTATTTCCCAGGATCCTCGTTAATTATACCCATGTTTCTGTTCCATTGGTTCCAGTTGACTTCCTCCACACTGAAAGAAAGATTGTTCATTGTTCATCTGTTTACTTGTAAACACAGAGGTTAACAGGGTAATGTTGCATGCTAATATCATCTTTTCATAATGTATCATCCATTTTCAGATAAGAGACGAATGCAAACTTCAGATCTTGTGGAAGCCACCAGGGTCACCTGAAGCACCAGCGTCGATCAGGCTCTTCTTGCCCTCCGCCCAGGTCCTTCTCTTCCCCTGAGCGCAGCTTTGTCTTCAGACAATGGGGAAGAATCCACTCCATGTCCAAGGTGGTGATTGCACGCTGTGAATAACAATCATATTTACTGCCTAATTGAGCAACTAAAATGGCAAACCATTACATAACTTATGAAAACGCCCATGTTGCCCAGAGTTTTCAGTGTATGTGTGTCGAAATATAGCGTAGAAATGGGTAGACCTTTTAATTTTGCTTTTGATTTTACCTGTAGTTTCCAGATGCTAGTGCTTTCTATGGACATCTGCTCCACACTTTGATTCATCAGAGCGATCAGCATGTTCAGCATCAGAATATATGTCATCACTATATACAGAATCAGCAGCACATAGAAGACCTCCTTATATTTATAATGATCAGTGAACTCCAGATCTCCCATGCCAATCGTAAACTTGAACAACTCCAGAGTGGTGAAGTAGATGTTCCTGAATGTGGGTTTCTTGCAGACTTCATTTTCATTATCAGGATCTAAAAATTTTGCCTTTCGGTTTTGCTTTTCGGTTTCGATAGATTCCTCATCAAGGAGAGTTACCAAGGCTGTCGAGTAAAAAAAAAAAAATGATTAACGCACACTACCATTCAAAGGTTTGGGGTCAGTAAGATTCCTTAAAGTTTTTGAAAGAAGGCTCTAACCAAGGCTGCATTTATTTGATCAAAATACAGTAAAAACAAAAATATTGTTAAAAAAAATTACAATTTTAAATAACTTTTTATGATNNNCTTTTTATGATTTCTTTATATATATATATATATATATATATAAAATTTTAAAAATGTATTCATTTCAGTGATGGCAAGGCTTAGTTTTTAGCATTATTACTCCAGTCTTCAGTGTCACATGATCCATCAGAAATCATTCTGATATGCTGAACATTTCTTATTATCAATATTGAAAACAGTTGTGCTGCTTAAAATTTTTCTGGAAATCATGATACTTTTTTCAGGATTATTTGATGAATAGAAAGTTAAGGCGAACAACCTTTATTTTTTAATAACAACGTAAGAGTCTTTACTGTCACTTTTGAGCAATGCATCCTTGCTAAATAAAAGTAATAATTTCTTCTTTTTTTTAAAAAAAAAAATCGTACAGATGCCAAACTTTTGAACGCTAGTGTAATTGAGAAATGTTGCAAGTTTGTTGTGTTGTAATAAATATTAAATTAATTGTAATAAAAGAATCATGTGCATTCATGAATGTTTGCAAAATAGGAAGATACCTGCAGAGAAGCCAATGAGGAAGACCATGTACACAACAAGGAATCGACGAATTTCTCCAAGAATCATCTGACAATAATTAAAGAGTGTACGAGTGTGTTACGCACAGGAAGTAATGCTGTGGATCCTGCCTCAACTGTAAGGACTAATCCACACTACAAGAAGGCTTTAAATGTGTTTCATAGCATCTTTCTAGTGCTACAAAAAACATACTTTACTAATACCTACTCTGAAGGCCAGAGTGAAGGATGATGGATAAGAGACAAATATCCCTCACCTTTTGTATCATGACACTGTAGATTCCCATATTTTTGGACCCTCTGGAGAAGTAGAGTAGGTTTACCCAGCTCAAGGCAAGACTCAGCACGAGAAAGGCCAGATATTCATCCTGACCAAAACAGTAGAGTACAGCACTCACCAAGAGGAGTACAGCCTGCAGAAAACTAATACGACAAAAAGCCGGAGTAAACACTTAAATGATTGCAGATTCTGTAGAAAAAATGTGTTTGGTGCAGCTGTGTTATGTGCATATATAGTATATAAACAGTGATTTCAAAAATGTAACCATGCTGTGATAAGTCAAAATTGTTGGCAAATACATGAAATTACATATTTCAAGCATACTGATCTGTATTGGGAAAATAATACTGAAACAAAACAAGAGAGTGAAGGAACTCACAAAAGCTGATCGGTATATCCATCAATGACCAGGGACTGAAATCTCGGACGCTTCCTTATCATATCTATTAACTTAAAAGACAAGGGAATTCAGTTATTTCTCTAAAATAAATAAATAAATAAATAAAGTTATACATGTATTTGTTTTAAGACAACAGCATACATACAACAGATACATACTCCTCTAATGAAGAAGTATAGGGCTCCAACGAGAGTTATGATCTGTCCTGCCTGACGCAGGTAGCTATAATGAAATGGAGGCTGAAAGAAAATGACTTGAAATGACTGAAAGAAAAGAGTGGGGATGAGACATGGCATTAAATAGTGAAACATTTACAGTTAGCATGCACAATGACACATTCAAAACAGTAGTCTGAATCAGACACTGAACTGGAAAAGTGTGCATATTTTCCAGAAAATAATTTTCTGTGAGAGTGTACTAAATGTCATGCCACTGGCGTGAAGCTGCAGCAGGAACTCCAAAACTCTCACGTGTCTTTTGGAGTCCCCACGTCCGAACTGTACCTACTTGGTTGTTACTGTCGTTCCTCCTTTCTTCGCGGTGATAAGCTACAGCAGTGAAGATGAAAAGGTAGATAGCATAAACGATCAAGTTGAACATGAACATCTGTTTTGCAAATCTATCCCACTTCTCTTCAAGTAGTCTGTTAACAGGCTCAATATGGAGCATCTCGAGGCGATTCTGAAAAGAGATTAAATAAACATGTTGCTACCAACAGCATTTATCGGAATACAAATACAAAAAAAACATCCCAGTTAACAAAAATATGTTCTAAGAATGTTTGCTAACGTTCCATTTAAAGGGATAGTTCACCAAAACTGAACATTCTGTCATCATTTACTCACCGTCAAGTTGTTTCAAACCTGAATGTGAGTAAATTATGACAGAATTATTTTTTTTTGGGTGAACTATAAATTCACTGTAAACCACGGCTTCACTGGACTTATTGCTTTTGTAAAACGGTTACCACACAATACAAATATTAAAGCCAAAAATATGTATCAATGCAAATTTCATGAGGTAAAATGGTAAAATCATTAAAAGTCTTCCTTCCGCTGGAAAAAAAAATAGTCCCTGACCATGAACAGCAACAGAAGTTGCATTTATTACACCATTAGATGGCAGCAAAGATTTTTTTTATGAGCGAGTCACGCAGTCGCAAAGACTTTTGTATTGAAACTTGTTGTGAACACGGAACAAGTTTGACTAGCGCTGTCAGTGTCAACAGGGCACGGAAAAACACATTAAATGTTAAAAGAACAAGATCGCAGCAGACATTCAAATGGATTTGTTATTATGAACATAGGACTGACCTGAAGGAAAATTGCTAAATTTGAATGCAGGTAATACACTTGGTCACTCAATCTCTCTCACAACACTCTAGTCTACATGAACAAAATCAACTGACCCTTTTCACAGACTGTAATGACGCGTTTTAACGGTCATCAATATCGTAAAACCTGCAAAGTTTTTTATATTTAAATTTATAACACTATACTTAATATTATATTACCTTTTCATCAAATTACAGAAAACTAGTTAACGCTGCTGTGAGGGTGTTTCTAATACAGCGGCTATGGGAGTGACAGTAAAAATGACATCTTTCTCTTCTGACTGCCGTTATCAATCACTCTCTATATTATTTTCCTCTTTTTGAAAGTTGTGAAAACACTATTGTGAAGTTTTTTCTTTTTGTTATTTGAGCAAATGGAAATGCAAAAAATATATTTCATGTATTCTCTCATTCACTGCTATAGAGGGTATGCACGTGACGTCACCGTCGACCGTTATGACTGCGGTCACGCCCACTGAGTGGCACAAAGACTGAGTGGCAGCATTGGTTTTCAGCGTGAATGCCGCAAAAAACACACAAAACACATCCAAAACGGTAAAGATCTTTGTGATTGACTGTACAAATAGCTTTGACACAAAACCTGATGTATATTTAAAGACTGCCGAAAGCTACAGAAAAAAGAAGCAAATGTATCACTGCAATTCACAGAAACAGCTGGACTCCAGGCAGAAAAACATGGATTTGCAGTTATCATTTTGTGTCAAATTGTTGGATTTTGAGGTAAAAATCATACCGTATTGTATTGTTATATATTGTGTTGACAAATCATCAATTAAATATTTACCATCTTATATTCTGCAAAATTAGGTGTTTTTAAATAAACACTGACAAAAACTATACAAGTTTTAGGGCTGGACAATATGACCATATATATAACATTGATATAAGTGATTACGCGGATTTAAACCTACCTATAATGTAATTATATAAAATATTCCCAGGCAGATGTGAATGTGTTTCCCCGGCGTCGAAATCAGGCACATATAAATGTCAGGAAACGACTCCTGGCTGCATGTCAATATCCATGGATTAGGTTTATTTGACAATTTGTAAGGAACACTTTCGAGTCCAACCTTTAGTGTAATCGTTAGTTTTACTCGCGTTTTTGCAGTTTGCCCTATTAAATACAGTCATGCAACAGGTTCTTTTGCCACTCAGTCCAGCTGAGGGAGCGCGTTCCAGCGGGAAAGTGATGTCGATGCATACCCTCAATAGAATTTTACCCAACTATGACGACTTCCACTTCTGAGAAACCCGGAAATGTGGAAAAGGGTCTATATAGGGAATGCACGTGACGTCACCGTCGACCGTTATGACTGCGGTCATGCCCACTGAGTGGCACAAAGACTGAGTGGCAGCATTGGTTTTCAGCGTGAATACCGCGAAAAACACACAAAACACATCCAAAACGGTAAAGATCTTTGTGATTGACTGTACAAATAGCTTTGACACAAAACCTGAGGTATATTTAAAGACTGCCGAAAGCTACAGAAAAAAGAAGCAAATGTATCACTGCAATTCACAGAAACAGCTGGACTCCAGGCAAAGAAACATGTTTTGCAGTTATCATTTTGTGTCAACATGTTGTATTTTGAGGTAAAATCATACCCTATATATTGTATTATTGTGTTGAGAACTCATCAATTAAATATTTTTCTTATATTCTGCATAATTGGGTGTTTTTAAATAAACACTGACAAAAACTATACAAGTTTTAGGGCTGGACGATATAACACTGATATAAGTGATCACTCCGATTTAGACCTATATTGTATTTATATAAAGTGTTCACAGGCAGATTTGCTTTATGTATTTCCCCGGCGTCGAAATCAGGCAAATGTCAGGAAACACTATTCCTGGCTGCATGTCAATATCCATGGATTGAACACTTTCGAGCCCAACCTTTAGTGTAATTAGTTAGTTTTACACGCGTTTTTGCAGTTTCCCCTAATAAATCCAGTCATGCAGCAGGTTCTTTTGCCACTCAGTCCAGTTGAGGGAGCGCGTTCTGGCGGGAAAGTGACGTCGATGCATACCCTCTATAGAGAACAAACATGGTGGTTGCTTAGACGGACGCAGCAACATACACACTTAGTGGGGCAGCGATACTTATGTAATGCGGTCAGCTGTATGTTTTCGGGAATTTTACCAAAGACTATAGAACCGAAGAGGCGACACTTTACTACGTTTTAGGAAACAGCCACTAGATGGCGCTCAGTGTTTATATTGCTAATACTAAATCTTTTAAAGAATTTTAACCCAAACTGACTGGGTTTCTAGAGGGCAAAGGTTTTGTGAAAAAAGTGGAAGACTTAAACACAAAGTGTGTAAAATAAACTGTAAAAAGGATTTGATGATCACCAGTGATAGTATTTTATTCTGTGTTGTCATCATTTAGGTTGTATTTCAGCTTTAATGTACTTTTTTTTTTTTTTAAACAAAGCAGCTGATATTGCCATAGAAACTAGTGGACTGCCGACTCGCTTTCACCCCAAAATGGCGGAAACGCAGGGCTGCTGCTGGGCGGCGGTGTTTCAATGGAACGTTCTATTGACTGTCGTTTCTTGTTAGTGTATATTCTTTGATTTTACGGCTTCGAACGCGGCTCAACCAATCAGAATCAAGGGTCGGAACTATCCGTTTCATAAATGTTATTTTGGAATGTTTTCTTATCGTTCAAAACGACAAATAGACAAATTTGAACAAGCATTTTATTAATGTTACTAGAAGAAAAAACATATATATTTAGTTTATAACTATAAGAAAACTTTGACAGAATGTTAGCCAACATTCTGAGAACATTTAGCTGGGATTTTGCTTCAGTAAAGTATAGTAAAAATCGAATTATGCATTTTAGATTCTAGAATCAATCAGTATCAAATGAACAGCATGTAAGCTCACGGGAATCTCACTGCCATAAACGACTATCTCCAGTGCGGAGTTCTTCTCGTAGGTGTCGATGGAAGCGAGGTCATACAGAGACGAGCACACGGGTCCGTAGGCCCACTCCGTGATCTTCCGTGACAGATGCCTGCACCCCTTAAACTCCCGCTGCACCATGTGCTTAAACAGCTAGATAACAAATGAAAGATTACATCTGAATGATTTCATCAAACAGGCTCTTTTAAACCTATGCTAATTACATATATCTTCGAACTTGTTTTATTTAGTCACTTTTCAGTCTTAGTAATGCACTTATTTTAGTAATCAGCCATGCCAGCAGCAACATAATACAGAAAACTAAAATACAGAACAAAGTGCTGACTGTCACTGTAGACTGCATGACTGTGAATCAGTCTGGTGTCTGATTTAATGCCCAATGCTGAAGGGAAATAATGTCTCATCTCAAATCACATGAGGACTAGTCATCTTTACTAAAACAGGAACATCCAAAAACAGAACTAACACTTACTGGGAACACACTGCTTCAAACCAATCACTGCTTCAAATAAATCCTACTATTTTGAAATCGTTCATATTCTATGACATTCAAGAATCAGTAAACAACAGAGGGAAAAAAGGTTTACCCCCAATTTTCCTGTTTTGGCGGCTAGTTGGATTGGTGTGAGTCCCTTGTTATTTTGGATTTCCTCCAGTTTGATCTTGGGGTGAAGTTGGTCAGCTTTGATTAAGATGTGGTCATATATGGCAATGACAAACTCTGTGTTTTCAGGACTATTATCAGCTATGGATACTAGTGCGTGAAGCACCATGTTTCCATGAGAGTCCCTCTCCCTGACATCCACTGCCTGGTAAGGGTTGTCCATAAGGAAGTCCACAATGTCTGGCTGATTAGTGCAAGCGGCCAGCGACAAGGGCAACTCACCTGTTCACAAAAGGTGTAAAAGATACAGGTAAGCCCAGGTACCGACAAAATGGGTCAGTAACATTGGGAACATTATGTAGAAGTGACATTTTAGCATTTCTACTGGATAAATTGTTGTCAGATCAGTCCCGCAAAAGTTCAACCTTATCCTTAGACCTACCAAAATAGAAGCACATTTCTTGATTGGGTTGAAAGAATTTCCCACAGGCCTTAGCATGGACATCGGCCCCTTTCTTAACCAGCATCTGTACAAATTTAGCACTCCTCCTTTCAATTGCAACATGGAGTGCTGTCTGACCTGCCAAAGAGATCAGTCGATAACATCGCAAAATGGATGGGTTACATAAGATCAACATTGTTGATTTATAAAAAATGTACCAACATTTTAGCTAATATAAAACCAGATCTAATAATAGTTATGCTAATAATAACATTATGTAAAATTAAGCTATAACCCTGACCTTTGTAGTAGCTGTCTGTGTAAGCAGCATTGACAAGACTTTTTAAATCTCCCAGTTTCTCTGCAATGTCCAGCAGATGTTCAATTGTTTTATTCTCGCCTTGCCGCAAATTTAAAAGCGCTTTCAGCAGGGCTGTCTTTCCATTGGACTTATCTGAAGAACAGAAAAAAAAACATTATTTATTAAAATCATCAGTTATCAGTCAAGAATTCATCTTACTCTTCTGTGTATTCTTTGTACACTACCATTCAAATGTTTGGGATCAGTAAGATTTTTTTCTTCTTTTTTTGTAAAGAAATTGATGTTTATTCAACAAGGATAGAATAAATTGATCAAAAAGTGACAATTAAGGCACGTTCTATTCATCAAAGAATCCAAAAGAAGATGTTACACAGTTTCCATGAAAATATTAAGCAGCACAGCGGTTTTCAATATTGATAATAAGAAAAAATGTTTCTTAAAGGAATAGTTCACCCAAAAATGAAAATTATCCCATGATTTACTTACCCTCAAGCCATCCGGTCGTCCGCCGGAAGCTAGTTATTTGAATTTATAAAGTTTTAAATATGGATATTTTTCTTACAAAAAGGCATCCCTTCAAAAGGCCCTTATTAACCCTCTGGAGACGTATGGATTACTTTGATTATGGATGGATGCATTTTTTTTTGTTTTTTTGTTTTAAAACATGGCCCCCCATTTACAACCATTACAAACCTTGGAGGATTAAGGATATTTTTAAATATATCTCTGATTGTGTTCATCTGAAAGAAGATAGTCATATACACCTAGGATGTCTTGAGGGTGAGTAAATCATGGGGTAATTTTCATTTTTGGGTGAACTATCCCTTTAAGCACCAATTCAGTATATTAAAATGATTCTGAAGGATCATGTGACACTGAAGACTGGAGTAATGGATAATAAATAAATGCAGCCTTGGTCAGAACATAACACACTTCTTTCAAAAATCTTACCGACTCCAAACTTTTCAACAGTAGTGTATTTTTTCTTGAAAACAATTACATTGAGAGTCGGTGAGGTGTTTCATGTTTTTGTGCAGGTACTGATGTAAACCCTGCAGTTTTGCCACCTCGCCACTGGACACGGCCTCAAACAGCCTCTTGATGGTAAACCTCTCACTGCTGTCCTGCTGATCTGGCACCTCTTTTACTTTTCTGATCCCCCTGTATGCAGAATGTATCTGTTAAAGTTACGATTTCTCATATTTGTCATACAGTCCATTGTGGTTTAATATAATGAGCTCCACTTACCTGTCAAAGTGTAGGTTAAATTTAATTGTGCTTGTAGGTTCCTCTATGTCATCCAGATAGTTCGAATCCATGGGCCTCTTGTCTTTTGTGGCTCCTTTCTTCATTTGTTTGGCCTTTGACCTCTCCTCCTCTGTCTGGTCATCCGTCTCCAGAGTGAAAGATGAGGTGCTGCTTTCTTTTGATTTACTCATAGTGATGCCTTCTTAGTGTCACAGCAGAAGTTGTAAACTGGATAAAAGTGATATCATTTGCAGACACAGGACATTAGGTTCCACCTTCATACAAATAAATGTGAAATGTGAGCCATGACTGGTGATGTTGGTAGTTCACGAAATGTTGCTTCTTTTGTTACCAATCAAATTACTATAATGATTTTTGATATAATGCGAGTTGCTTCTGTAAGAGTATAGAAGCTACTTGAGTGTCATAATAGATCTCAGTGTGTCTTCTTGTTATAAGAACCATTAAAAGAGGAAGGAGTCACAAATGATCCAAATGGAAACTCAGTGACAGGAAGTCAAAGGAAATGCAGAACTACTGCTGCTGTTATATATGGCTCGAGTTTGTGCCTTTCATTGCTACATTAACCCATGTAAGCTATTCGTTTGTGATGTACACTCTGTCCAGAGACCCCAGGCAATAAAATATGATTTTGTAACAAAATATATTTTTTTTTTAGAACAAATGTAATTTTACTTATGTTAAATTTATATAAATACACTAATAAATATTTTTTTCATAATACAGTTTGCCATGATTTATTGTAAAGATTTTTGCCATCTGTTGGAAAATATAGTTTTCAAAGTAAAAATTATCACTTTAACTAGTAGATAGATGGCTGCAGAGCTCCACTTTTTGCTATTGCTATTTGATATGCTATTTGACAAACCGAAAGACATCTTTTCATAAGATTTTTTGGACTCGAGTCATATCTACATATTATGAAATCACAATTATAACAATAAAAATAACTTTTTGTCCAAGTTTAGCATTTTTGTACTAAAGTCAGTTTTGTACTGAAGTTTGTGCAAAATTGTATTGTCTCCTTCTTTCATCTCTCTCTCTTTCTCTGTGTGTGTGTGCGCATTATTCTCCATCTTAGATGTGTCGTGGTGTCACCACTTTTTGTGTTGATTGTGCATTTTGGCTAATTTTATTTGACAAATTATAATATAGCAATTTTATAGTCTCACTAATTTATTCCTCAGTGTGTGTGAGTGTGAGTGAGGGAGAACATGATCATTTTGCATTGTGGATGTTTTAAAGTGTTACCACTTCATTTTTGTCTATGTGTGTTCTGCATTGTTTCTGAATTTGAGGATGAATTTGATCAATTTTCTAAGCAGCCTAAATGTGACTTTTTTTTAACATAAAACCAGATATCATTCCAGTTTTTTGGGGTTTTTTTGGGGGGGCGTTACAACATATCGTGCCATTTGGATCAAGGGAACATTTTTTTTTATTTCAGCAAACGTCATTTGGGGTCAAAAAGACTCCAAATAAGAAGAACTCTTAATTAAAAAAAACAGACAAAATAAATGTGGATGTGTGATAATAATGCAGCCATGATCATAAGAGCATCTAAATACATGCCTAGGCTATATAACCCATCTGGATCTGTGGTTATCTTGGGTACACAACAAATCCATTCTTCATCAAAATAAAATTAATTTTCAGGTCAAAAAAGAGATTTTCAAAGATACAAAAGTAAGCAGGTTCAGTTTATATGTGCAAGTGGAGATTTCTAATAGACCTTTGCTAACTGAATTATTGATATCTCTTCATGCTGTTACATGCTATATGATCCCATCCAGGGAATGGGCCATGATTATCCCATCATGGTAAACTTTCCCAGAGATTACATAGAATGCAGTGTCTAATGCATTGGATATTTTGCGTTTTAGAATATTATAACTTAGCCTCTCTGTAAATGGCTTCATATAGCATTACATTCTCTAAATGGCAGCATGAGGAAATGTAATCCTGCATTAAGAAACTCCATTACACTAGCTTAGGGTAATCATGTAGCACAAGGTCAAAAGCCCTTGATTTTGTAAGGAAAAAATGTCCATAGAAACAAGTTACTATCATCTCTGTTTTGACCGAGTTACTGAGCATACATGTGATCTATCTTGTGACATTTTACCACACATCTCTCACAAAGCTGGTTTTGTATTTAAAAGACAGTTCATTTTTTACATGAATCAATTTCTTTAAAGATAAGACCACAGATTTTGCTTTTATAAGCCAATGTGACATTCTAATATCAGCATTAATATCAGCAATTATGCTTGGATGCTATTTCAGTGATTGTTCTTTCTTAGGAGACCAATCAAATTACAATTCATTTATAAAATTATTCTATTAACAGTTAGCGCTGTGAGAACAAGAGCGAACGGATCAACTAAGCACCAAAAGAGGAAGGGGACAAAAACAATTCAAGGGGACAGAAACTCTGTGGCAGGAAGTTACCGTATCGAAGGAAATGCAAAATTAGTTTCACTCGTTATATATAAATGATCTGAGCATACTTGTATCTCACTTGCACATTAAACAAGAACTCAAATTGTTCAAATAATTAGGGAGATGAAATTATGGGTAATATGTAGTCATGAGAGCATCCAATTACTGTTCCTCATTTAGACTAAAAAATACCTCTGAGAAATTAAACATTCTTTAGATTTGTCAAAACAATGATTAATGTTTAATGTGCATATCACAATAAAGAAATGATGTCTAGGATGCTAAATATTATTTAAATCATGAACCGAATTGATCATTTTCAGTCTGCATGTGCTGGACTGCTCTATGTGAGGCAGCACAGATTGTTACAGCGTCTAACAGATATTTGATAGACAAATTATATCACTTAATGTTGTTTTACGCTAGATGAGGACCTAATATGCAATTGCAGGATGCTGGATAGTCTTATTTGATAGACAAATTATAGCACTTAATGTTGTTTTACGCTAGATGAGGCCCTTATATGCAATTGCAGGATGCTGGATAGTCTTACTTACTAGAATATTATGACATGGCCTCTCTGTAAATTGGTTCAGATAACATTACAGCGGAAACAGTACATAAGACAGACACCATCTTTACATTATCTCACATATAACATTACAAGATTCAGCATGTTTTGATTTGAGAAAAAACACAGTCAAGCATGCAGATTTAAATTATTCAAATTTAAAAAGACAACCATTAAAACCATTAAATGATCTGCAGAAATATGTACCAAAGTAGATCTCACAAGGACTTACAAAAAAACTCAAGACATTTGGCAGTGAAAATCAACTTTAAAAGTTATTTTAATATTTTACTACATGTATTTAAATACTGCATTCAATTATGGCAAACCATTAAAATGCAAGAATAAAGTATCAAACATTTGTACTCACCAATCAATTTTGGTTTTCTAGTCTGTTAGATGAAGTATGCCGTCCTGTGTTAAACTGAGCTGGTTAGAGGTATGATTCCTTGAACACAATGACTATGATAGTGAAGGCTTGTTCTCTCTTAGTTTCAGAAAGGAAGAGGGCAAGATGTTTTGATGTTACTGAGAGCCTTACAGAAAGGCGTGTTGTATTGATTTTTAGAGTGTGTCGTTACGTATGTTGTGCGATGTCTACGCCTTGTAGCTCATGTATCATCACCCAGTCCTACTTATATACCACACAATGCACTAAAAACCATCAAGCTCCTACTTAAAATGCTTTACTTGCATCTAGCAACACTATATTCTACTATATCTGCAATTGTTCATACATATCAAAAAAAGTACCTCTCTGAGCAGCGCATGCATGTTTGGTTAGGAGCAACACACAAGTCATCTGCTCTTGTCTGCTGAGATGTTTCTCTTGAGCAATTTCATTTTTTTAATGTGTACGGTTTCCTGGATGACACTGGATGACTGTGGCACAGTAACATGGTTTGGCGCATACATCACGTGCAAAATGAAAACTTAGCATAATGTTGATTCTTAATATTTGAAAATGTTGAATTTGAAAAAGAGACTATAGTCTCAATGTGACTTCCCCATGTTGAATAAAGGAATAATACACATGGTAAAGAATTTGCTCCTCTTCTTTATGTTATTTGAAGAAACAAACAGAAACTTCAGTTACAGCCATATGCGGTACATGTAAGATACTGCATAAACTCAATTATAACAAGATTTGGAATAAAAACAGCATGAAATTTGATGCATCAGAATCCAACTGTTTATTAACATCTGAAATGCCACTGAACATTGTAAACAGAATATTTTTTTGATTTCAAGGCTCTGTTTAGTCATTTAATGGAATTCAGAAATATTCTTTAAAAATACAAATGATTTTTGTATCATTATATTATATATTATAATGTATATTGCACACAACAATAGTTGTATAATGAGTGTAATGGATACAAAAATGAAACAATAGATAAAGCCTTGCTCTTGACAGTCAAAAAATGAATCAATAAGTTAAATTAATGGTATAGTATACAATTATAAATTGATGGATGTACTAAAACATTTTTAAATTAAATACACTTAATTACAAAATGTGATTATTTATACATTTAACTACACAGAAAAAATCAGCCCTACTAGAGAGCATTATAGTAGGTCAGGTGTCTCAGAGACAAACGTCATAAGCTGATCTTTAAACACCATGGCAACTCCAACCGCTGAGTCCACATCTTTTCCGTAGACTACAGGAAATGGAAACACTCTCTCCACTTCCTGTTGCAGAACGGGGTTACAAGACAGAGCGCTGCCACTGCCAATAATACACCTCACCCCTGCAGCCTGCAAGCTATGAGGGGGCATCATAGTGGCCATGTTTTCAATAATGCCCCTGCACACAGCCCGAGTCACGTGACCTAGAGAGAGGTTAGAGGGCGAGATTTGTGAGACACTGGCGCTGGTGGTGGGGTCATGCCGCTCTCCTAGTAGCGTCGAAGTCACGGTTAGGTCAGTATTGGGGTGTGCCAGGGCAGACTGGATCAGCTGGGAGTAGATTCTGGACTCGTTTACTTCCAATCCTATGAGATAATAATAATAATTAGGGGTGCAACGGTTCTCGGTAAAAAATCGAACCGTACGGTTCTCCACTTACGGTTCGGTACGCACTTGCACCGCGGTCCATCTCGAATGACGACGCATATATTGGTCAATATGGTTTGTTTAAAATAGCAACGTGGAAAACAGACAGAGTTCAGATAATGTATGTTTCAGTCGATGGATGCGCAAAACGTTACAACAACGATAATCAAAAAGCGTAAACAAAACAGTCACTCTTTGTAAACTGTTAACTGCGAGTGCCGTATGCTCTAATGTCCAGTCATTTACGCCGTCATCACCCGGGTGTTGATAGCGCGCGAGCGCACGTGAGACCTGAACAGCACACGTTGCTATCTGTGTTTAAACTAAACTCATTTAAGCCTTGCTTATTTAAACCTTCAAGAAGACGCAAAAGAGAACTTGCGCGCGCTGTGAGAAGATTTGTGTGCGCTCATCCGAAGCGCGCAAATACTGAGTTCTCTTTCAAGTCTTGCACTTCAGCGGACAAATTCATACAAAAAATATGTCAACATGCCCGTCTTGGCGAGTATCCTAGCAAACATAGTCGTTATGCCTTAAGTGAACGTATATTAGTCGAGAAAGACAGCGCATGTGTAACAGTATATGTACTGGATCGTGCATGTCTTAAAGGGGAAAAAAAACTATTCCTGCTGCCTGTGTTTAGTGTTAAATCAAACAACAAATAAAGAAATCACTCCCTGCTCTTGACTGAATAGTTTTTGTAACTTCAATAATGATTAATCTTTATTTATTTTATACAGTAAAGATAATACGCAGTGTTATTTTATATTTGATTACTTTATCCATTTTCTGTACCTGAAAACTACTGTTAGATACCTGAAAAACCTGAAAAGCACTGTTTATTTTATTTGAATATTTGCTTTATTGTACTTATTTGTGATGTTGCTTGTAGTTTGATTGTTTGTTCTTATTTTCTTTATTTTTATTTGACTATTTTCCCTAAACATAGCACATACCGAACCGTACCGAAACCGTGACCCTAAAACCGTGATACGAACCGAACCGTGAGCAATTTGAACCGTTGCACCCCTAATAATAATACACCTGAGAACCAAAAGCATGCAACAAGAATATAACACTCTCAAAAATAAAGGTTCTTTATTGGCATCTAAGGTTCCATGAAGAACCTTTAACATCCAAGGAAACTTTCAATACACAAAAGGTTCTTTATAGTGTAAAAAAGTTCTTTAGATTATTAAAATGTTCTTCACACTAAGACAAAATGGTTCTTTTAAAAACTGATCACTGAAAGGTTCTTTGGGGAACCAAAAATGGTTCTTCTGTAAGAGTGTTGCCTCTATTTAAAAGAATAAATGATTAACCTACAGTATAAAAATTGGTCAAAGGTCAAAAAGGTTAACAATTGTTGATTTACCAAATTCTTTGATCCATGAGTCCAGCATTCTGACAAAGGTGGCCATGACATTGCCTCCGTTAAGTGATGCGGCCACTGCCAGATAGGAGCCGTGCAAGTATGGGAAATAAGCAACGGGGGAGAGGGCGTCTGGAGAACTGGGAGGGCTGAACTCTGCAGGCATGCCGAACGTCAGCTGGGCTGAAGTGCTCATATTCAGCACTAGTGATTTAACAATTCACAATTAATAAGTGTGTGTATCTGCCTTATGTACACAGCAGTTCAAAAGTTTGGGGTCTAAGATTTTTTAATTTCAAAAAGATGTTTTTGAAATTCTCTGTGATTTTTTTCTTCTGTTATTTTTTTCAGGATTCTTTAATGAATAAAAAGTTCAAAAGTATATAGAAATTATTGATAACATTATAAATGTCTTTGGTCACACTTAATATTAAGTGGCTTTAACTACTATGTACTGACATCAAACAATAAGTACAATGTACTTATTGTGTTCATATTGTATTGCAAAACACTTCCGGGTTTTTGGCTTCCGGAACGATCCACGCAGTGTAAAAGTTTTTCCGGTTACATTGATAGATAACCTCGATCAGAACCAGCTCGGGAATCGAAGTCGTTTTACGAATTAAATGTCATGAAAATGTTTGAACGTTCTTGGTGAATTATTGGTGAGACTACAGAGCTCTCATTAAGAGCTAAATTGAATAAATAATTCGAAGTGATGGCGGTTAAACTGGTTGTATTCTTCGTGTCTGTTTGGCGCGGCTGCGCATTATCGCGCTTCATGTGCTGTAAAGACAGTGCCTGCGACTCAACGTGCACACTATCCATCCTAAATAGTAGTCTATGTGACGTTAGTCATATTCAGTGCTATTTAGGGTGGATATGCACATTGGGATGTATAGTGTTTTTAGCGACGTGCTTGGGAAATTATCAGCTGGAAGCTCCCTTATCACGCAAGCCTGATCCTCTGATTCATAAAACAGGACCGCTCGCACCCTGATATTTCTGGATATAAACACCTCAGTCTCTCACTCATTTTCCTGTCGTCATCATCTTAAAGTGTGTATTATGCACAGTATTATTGTGCCGTTGCAACATTAATGCAAAGGCTGATAGTTGTGTACAGTGTGGTGTTGGAAATTAATTATGTCTTAGTTTAATCATTTTAATAGATCAGGATTAGTTATAACATATGCTTGAATGTGGGATGTGATGCCATATGAGATTACATGCTATATATTTTTAAAACATATTAAACTCACGACAATATTATGTATCTCACGATTTTATATCCCCCATTAAAGTATATATTGGGAGTTATTATTTTTTTTAATGAATAAATTATATAAATAATGTTCGTCGTACGTGATGCGATCGGGGAAATTGAATGTGTAGCTGTGTAGCCTTTACTGTATGACAGCTGGTGATATAAATCCACCTGCCGGTAAATTCGAGCAACGGTCTGAGTGGCCGTATAAGCTACAAACCAGTAGAAAATAATTTCTTTGTAGATTATACAAAAGCGACTTGGAAAACAGACAAAACAGAAAAGGTAAGAAGCGATATATGAGAAAAGAGCATATCAATCTAATAGCCGTAGAGGCATAGCAGAACTAACTTTACCCTGCGTCACGTGGTTTCCGATTCTTGTGAAAAAGGCCTATTGGAACACCGCCGCCCAGCAGCAGCCCTGCGTTTCCGCCATTTTGGGTTGAAAGCGAGTCGGCAGGCCACTAGTTTCTATGGCAATATCAGCTGCTTTGTTAAAAAAAATTTTTTACATTAAAGCTGTAATCTAACCTGAATGACAACACAGAATAAAATACTATAACTGGTGATCATAAAATCCTTTTTACAGTTTATTTTACACACTTTGTGCAGGGCTGCCAACTTTTGAGTTCAGCTTAGAGTGAGATTTTGGGGGCGGGACTTTGTTATGGGGAGGGGCTTATGGAGGGCGTGGCTTGGTGTGAAAATAAATAAAAACACAAAATCCTTGCATTAGCAGAAGTGTATTAAGTATATATTGATTGTCAAATTATTTGGTATCTGTACAGAATTTCTTGGGTGATTTACATTACATATAATTTTCACAAACATTTTACAGAAATAGGATTAGGATTTTTATGATAAAGTTATGTAAAATATCTGCTAAGTGCTGCAAAACAAACAACTCTGCTAATGCTAACTTAATTCCATAAGAAACTATATAACAGCATTGGCCTATTAGTTACTAGCCTAAACTGGACGGAGACACGGAGCGCTGACCTTCCTGCGTTCACAATTCACACGGTGCAGATGGGAGGGAGAACGGCTGACTACACAATTTATGGGAATAAATTGTGTATTTCCCTCACAATTGTCACAAAAAACTCACTATGACTTTCTGTCTGGTCTCTGCGCGTTGCTTTGCGAGATCATGCGGCGCGATTTTTTTTCCTCACTGCTGCACGAGTCTGCGTGAGAATTGGGTCAATTGCGTGAGTCTCACGCTTTGCTCTCTAGAAACCCAGTCAGTTTGGGTTATAATTCTTTAAAAGGCTTATAAACACTGAATTATTACCAACATATGAAATTAAATTAAGGACATCCATCAGAAAAATTGGGAATGTTGGACAATAAATATATGAATATAGCTTGATTTTGCAGTGTTGTCTAATGTCCGTTAAAGCAAAAGTGTGAATTATTCGATAAGGGACACAGCAATGCATCATATTATAAGATCATTATGTTTGTAGCGTGATCAATTAAAACATACAATATATATTTTTTCAATTCAGACCTAGATATTATTACTATTACTCCACTAGGTCTGAAATATATTGTTCGCTGCAAATATGACGATCATAAATGTATTAATTATTAATTTACTATTAATAAATGAGTAAAGTTGCATAAAATGGAAATACTCAATAAAGCAGGCTAACTACGTTACCTCAAATGGATGAATGGTTGGATTCCACAACTGGTAATAAAACATATATAAGACAATACAACATTTACTGTAGGAGCCATACAATTTACTGGTGACTTAATTTAAAACACTGTTCTATTGCGCTTCTGATTTGGCAGTGAAAATCGCCGATTTTGGGTGCATAAGATGTGAAGGATTTTATGGTCCAGTTGGTATTTTCACCCCATAATGGCGGCCGCGCTACCGGAGCGCTATCTAGTGGCTGTTACTCAAAAATTATCAAAGTGTCGCCTCTTCGGCTCTAAGCTCTTTGGTATGATGGAACGCAGCTCTGTTTATTATTAGATACATTTGACTGTGTTGAAAATGATGTTATAACGTTACTCTGTGCGTTCGTTCGGCGGCAGCTGTGAGACATTGTTGCACATTGTGCAGTAAGCTAGATCAATTATAGAATATCATATTAAATTCTGGATGGCTTGTGTTGATAAATGGCATGCAATTAATTTTAAAACGTATTGTATGATGGAGAAAATGCTGTATTACTGTTACTAAAAATAAAGCTGCATCTGATTATGCTATGTTAGCTATTTGACAAAATAGTTTTTTTCTCTGAGGCGTGGTAAAGCATGGTACTCTCAGAAAATCAAGAAAATTAATTAAAAAAATAAGACTAAACGTGTTGAGCTATATAACAATAATTAGTTTTTCTGTCTTTAAATATATCAAAACAGTAGTTCCCTTGCCTGTTAAAACATGTAATATATTAAAGCGTCTTTGGTGTTTCCATGGTTTCTACAAAATAATACCGGTAACAGGTATGACACAATTGACAGGTGACTCCTCGCACGTCCCGGAGCATTGGTTAAAATTGCAATTTTCTCACGATTTACAAATAGTTGCAAACATTTGGGATGTTGTAAGTACTCAAGTGAACAAAATATATAACACTGGCCTAGTAGTTTTTGGATATTTTACTGTAAAATTCTTACATAATGTGCCTTTAAGATGTAAGGGAAGGCTCAACAGTGTAATTATAGATGTAAATACAGAAATAAATTACAGCTGTAATTACATGCAAGTATTTTTCAAAATATTAGTACAATGTAAAACATGTATATATACAATAAGTGCATTTTATCAAATGATTCATTAAAATGTTAATACATAGTAGATAAAGACACCTAATATAAAATGGGACAATATCCATATCTAATTACTATCACTTTGGATCAATTTATTCATCCTTGTGGAATGAAACCATTAATTTCTTTCCAAATAATTCTTAATGACCCCATATTTTTGAACAGTAATATATAAGTAAAAATGCTACAGTCCACAACACTTATGTGGATGCAGCATGAAGTACTCAAGCCTACACACATGCTGGTTTAGCTTCTACACAGTTTTTACAAAATCATATTCAATTTTTGAAAAAATGCTTTAGTAGGTAAAAGTATTTGTGTACAGCACATTCAGCATAATTTCCCCATTGCCCAATAAATGTAACCCTTTCTAATGTGACAGATATTAAATCAAAAACCATCTATGACTGGTAGATAAACTCTTTATCACATTTTTTAGTTTTAACAAAAATGGCTTAACATATTTATAGCCAAACACAGACAAAATCAAAAAGCTAAGTAAACAAAATCAGGTTTAAATAATTAATATACTACAGTCCTTTTTTTTTTAGCATAAGCTTGAGCTGTTGCACGAAAATATCTCATTTACAAGAACCCATAAAACAGATGATATCTCTCATTCCCATGCCCTAGAGAGAGGACGCTGAAATCTGAGTACAAAATCTGCCATGAATACAAGTGCTCATCGCAATCGCATAACATCTCCACTTGGTGGCTGAACTCAGGGGCGCCTGCAGGATTTTATCTCAGGAAGGGCTGCATGATAATGGTTAAACTGATAATCTCTAAATTATAATCACGATTATTCTATCAAAAAGGGTAATGTAGTAATGGCCATTTTGCGCATTCTTAACCAACCCAAAAGGCCTGTAGGTGGCACACCGACTTCATTTAACCAACTATGATAACTTCATTAGATGGTAAATCGATACAAAACACATGGTTTTGGAGGGCGCTTTGTAATCTGTATTCACATTAGATTTTTAAAGCCACACAATTCGTTTGCAAATGAGACAAACCACAGATCCAGATTGCCCGGCAAATTCGTAAAGCAAAGAACGATGCTCTTTGATATATATATAAAAAAATATCATTTTCAACTGATTAACAATATGAAAACTGGTAAAACCTTTAGGAACGTCAAAAGATAAAACGGCAAAACTCCAATATTATTTCCAATAATTCCAAATTATGTTCATTTTCCCGACTGAATTGCCACAAGGTTGCAAAAGTGCATTCTGCAAACAGTAAGGTGGAGATCCGTGTTGCATTTGTTGAAATTAATCGCTGAAGGTTTGATCATGGCAGATTTAGTCACACAAACAGTACAAGTGGCTTGTGAAGAAACAAAGACTGGCTGTATGACACTTTCATTGAAGTAGAATTTCGCTGTGGAGATCGCTAAACTCCAGCGCACATGTTTGTTTTCAGATCATCAGCGCTTCTTCCGCATTTATAAGCACGTGCACAGAGTTGCCAGATTGCACAGATTAAGTAAAACACCGGGAAAAATCGCACTTTCATATTCTTCTAAAAGCTTACGCTGTATGTCCTACGCCTTCCCTATTCTACTTACGGAAAAAATGGAACTGGCGCTGTGTTCGTTCCGTAAGTAGAATAGGGAAGGCGTAGGACATACAGCGTAAGCTTTTTGAAGAATACGAAAGTGCGGTTTTGGCGGAACCACTTGGAAGGCGATCATTTGTTTATATAAAGCATATACATTTACATTTTTTGGAAAATGACCGATCGTTTTGCTAGATAAGACCCTTATTCCTCGTCTGATATCGTTTAAAGCCCTTTGAAGCTGCACTGAAACTGTCATTTTGATCTTCAACCGTTTGGAGTCCATTGAAGTCCACTATAAGGAGAAAAATCCTGGAATGTTTTCATCAAAAACTTTAATTTCTTTTCGATTGAAGAAAGAAGGACATGAACATCTTGGATGACATGGGGGTGAGTAAATTATCAGGAAACGTTTATTTAAAAGTGGACTAATCCTTTAATGTTGTATTCTTATTTTAATGCAGTTATCATATTTACCTAATGTGGGACTGTTTAGCTATTGGGACCGTTTAAAAACGCTGCGTCTGTAATTAGACACGCACACGCATTTTTTCCCCCAGCACTTCAAATGTTATTTTTAATGTGTTGACCACAAACATTATTTGTTCATTCTTCTGAGATTGTCCCCATTGTAAAACCGAACGTTTAAAAATGTAGGAAATTCAACATTTGATGGAAAACACTTATTTAAAAATCTAAAAAAAGACAATAATTACCACTTTAACCAGCAGGTGGCGGCAAAGTAGCATTTATTTGCGCATATATCAGCCATTTCCTCTAATCGATTTTCACTTAGTTTTTGACTAAATATTAAAAATTATAAAATAACTAGGTTTAAAAATACAGTGCCCTCTACAATTATTGGCACCCTTAGTAATTATGAGCAAAGGCGGCTGTGAAAATAAATCTGCATTGTTTATCCTTTTGATCTTTCTTTCAAAAAATTAACAAAATTGTAACCTTTCATTGAAGGAAAAGAATTGAAAGTGGGGGGGGAGGGAAATCACATTATGAAATAAAGGTTTTTCTCCAAAACACGTTGGCCACAATTATTGGCACCCTTTTACTCAAAACTTTTTGCAACCTCCTTTTGCCAAGATAACAGCTCTGACTCTTCTTCTATAATGCCTGATGAGTTTGGAGAACACCTGACAAGAGATCAGAGACCATTCCTTCATGCAGAATCTCTCCAGATCCTTCAGATTCCCAGCTCCATGCTGGTGCTTCTTCTCTTCAGTTCACTCCACTCATTTTCTTTAGGGTTCAGGTCAGGGGACTGGGATGGCCATGGCAGAAGCTGCATTTTGTGCTCAGTGACACATTTTTGTGTTGGTTTTGATGTTTGTTTTGGATCATTGTCCCGATGGAAGATCCAACCACGGCCCATTATTGGATTTCTAGCAGAAGCGGTCAGGTTTAAATTTTTTATCTTTTGGTATTTGCTAGAATCCAAAATACCATGTATCTGAACAGGATGTCCAGGACCTCCAGCAGAAAAATAGGACCACAACATTAAAGATCCAGCAGTATATTTAACTGTGGGCATGGGGTACTTTTTATCCATGTGTGCACCAAATCCATCTGGTGGGTTTGCTGCCAAAAAACGCTTTTTTTGTTTCATCTGACCATAGAAGCCGGTCCCGTTTGAAGTTCCAGTCTTGTCTGACAACTGAATATGCTGGAGATTGTTTCTGGATGAGAGCAGAGTATTTTTCATGAAACCCTCCGGAACAACCTGTGGGGATGTAGGTTCTGTTTGATCATTTTTTTTTAGGCTTTCTGAAACTCAAGACTCAACTAATCTCTGCAATTCTCCAGCTGTGATCCTTGGAGAATCTTTGGACACTCAAACTTTCTTCCTCACTGTGCATTAGGACAATTTAGACACACGTCCTCTTCCAGGCAGATTTGTAACATCTTTAGTTGATTGGAACTTCTTAATTATTGCCCAGATAGTGGAAATGGAGATTTTCAATGCGTTAGCTTTTTTCTTATAGCCACTTTCTATTCTGTGAAGCTCAACAATCTTTTGCTGCACATCAGAACTATATTCTTTGGTTTTTCTCATTGTGATGAATGATTAAGGGAATTTGGCCTTTGATATTTGTATTCCTGTGGAACAGGAAGTCATGACTGGACAATTTCATTCTCCTAGTCACCCTGGTGTGCTAAAAAATGTAAATATGAATGGGAATATTCTTCAGAGATATTTTACTCATAAGAATTTCTAGGGGTGCCAATAATTGTGGCCAACATGTATTGGAGAAAAACATTTATTTCATAATGTGAGTTTCCCCCCTCTTTCAATTGTTTTACTTCGATGAAAGGTTAGAATTTTGTGAATTTTTTTAATGAAAGATCAAAAGGATAAACAATGCAGATTTATTTTCACAGCTGCCTTTGCTTATATTTACTAAGGGTGCCAATAATTGTGGAGGGCACTGTACATTTTGTCAATGTTAAGGATGAAATACTCAAAAAATCTTAAGAAAAACAACTTTTCTTGTGAACGAATGACACAGAAAGCAGCAGCTGTCAGTGCAGCGCAAGATCAATGATTTCCGCACACTTGTAAAAACACACATTTTATTCAATTAATCTAACTATAGTGCACAATAAATATTTAATTTTTGATGCTTTTTTTCATACGAAAGTGTAAAAACTGATGGTCAAATTGAATTTAGCCGAGGAGGAACAATGAGGTACGTCTTTATTTATTTATTTTTTATGCCGTCTTACGTTTGAATAATTAAATTATTGCTATGCCTGACTATTTAAGTGACTAAGTATATTCTGATTATAAACTAAGTATTACACTACTGATGTTCAACACACCAGCAAATGACTTCTCACCGGATGTTTTCAGCTGGCTTATATTATTGCGGAAGTTCTAAAGAATTATGCCCATTTAATTCAATTATTGCTGGAACCATACTTGTTGCGGTCTATTGTGTATTGCTGGGAATGATCTAATGCTGTACAAATCAATTGTTCCTTTCCTGTACACACACTTGAAAATCTGATGCACGTAACTGAGCACTCTGATTTGCTTGTTTAGACAGATGCTTCATGACTTGTTTTTTTAAACGTTCCTCCAGTCACTGAGCGGCTTTCTCGCGAAGACTCACTTTCTTTCCAGTCACGTCACGTGAATGCTTCATTTTGAGTGTCAGAATGTTTGAACCCAGACCACTACTTTACGGGTTTATGGAAGTTCCATTTAACTAACATTTATATACAGCTATGGAAAAAATTAAGAGACCACTCCAAGTTCAGAAATCAATGTTAAGTGGTCTCTTAATTTTTTCCATAGCTGTATATAAGCCTATTACATTATCATATATTCTGCCATATAAACAGTATAAAAACCATAAAATAATTAGAACACCATTTCTAGTGTTCTAATTATCCAATACTTAGAAGGCATTCTGATGTAGAACCTGGAAGTAAACAGGTCTGCAATGTAAACAGCAAAGGAGAATGACAGGGAATAGAAGTCAATGTTGAATAAAGTCATTATTTTTGCGCACAAAAAGCATTCTCGTCACTTCATAACATTAAGGTTGAACCACTGTAGTCACGTGGACTATTTTAATCAATGTCTTTAATACCTTTCTGGGACTTGAAAAGTGCAATGACATTGCTGCCTATGTGTGGTTCAGAATGATACCTCTCGGATTTCATCAAAAGTATCTTAATTTGTATACCGAAGATGAGCGAAGGTTTTACGGGCGTGGAACGACATGAGGGTGAGTAATTAATGACAGAAATGTCATTTTTGGAATAACCCTTTAATTTATAAAACAATGGAGCTGCGCTTTAAATGTGGCTGCTGTAAATTTGACCCGCCACAAGATGGCACTGTTTTCGACACTCTTGATGTTTCAAATATTTTCCCATAACGACTAGAGAAAAGCTTCAAAGTGTTAAGAGGCTTCATTTTTCCATCACTAGTCAATAATTTTAGGCTATTTTATAAATGTTTCAATCAAGTTTAGCTGTTTTAGAGAGTGTTTACTTTACTTATAGCCTGGTTTTAAACTATCTGTTTAACTATGTCACTCAATCAGATTTCTTTTCACCCATCCCCCACCCACGCAAGCACATAAACACATTTTACTTTACAACACACAAACGCACACCTTTATTTATTCTCATTCTCTCTTACTTTCTCAATATGTCATGAGTTTACACAGATTCATAATCAATTAAAAAATTATGCAAAAAATGAAAACGGCATTAGTTAGCGTCCTCTCGTGATTCGCACAGTGCGTACAGACGTACGGCTGCAGGCGCCACTGGTTGAACTAGTAAACACATAAACTGACCTCAAATAGCATATACTGTATGTAGCTGATCATAATGAACTACAGTAGCCTATAGGTCAATGAGTTTTAGAAAACATAAAATGCAATATGCACAACTAAAAAGAGAGGCATCTGATCCACCCTGTACCTGCATCTCCTTTGTCAGTCATGCAGGAGTACACACTACACTGGAAGTCTCCCAGCGCTGCCCCGACCGGTGTGTGAGCAGGGACGCCGTACCACTCAGAGGAAGTGTAACCAGCCACAGCTCCTGACTCAACCACGACAGGCAAGAGGTGCACAGGGAAACCTGCATCCTTCAAACTAGAGGATGTATAAACACAACATACAGTCAGTTCATGCTGTTGCAGAGACCCATCCAAACACAGTCATTCAATTCAACAAAAAGTAATATTAAACATCATAAATCAGTTAGAGTCAGTTTTACTTGAATCTAGACTCGCAACAGAAGGGGCTTCTGCTTGTGCTCAAAAAGAGCCCCGCCCAGCACGGAAATTTAATGGGGGCTCAGGGCAAAAATGTCACCAAAATTAATTTTGAAAAAAGGCCCCGAAAATTCAACATATGGAGGAAATGAGAAGTTAATGTGTAAAATTTATTTAAAATGTATCTATTGACAGAAATGCAATATAATATACATAACTTTGTTTTCAGTGGTGTATAAAGACCTTACATAATGAACCGTTATGTTTTTATTACCTTAGAATGAGCCATTTCTATCAACATACACCATGTCTAGTTGCCATTTTGCGCCGGCATGTTTCTACAGCAGCCCTAAACAGACAAACTGCTCTACAGAGCGCGCGTTTCATTACTATGTTGTTCTTCTTCTAAATCGTTCGTGTTTTTAGAGGCAGCTTGCATCGTCACAATATTGAATATGCACAAAGTAGTAGGAGTAGTAGTCTTCGTTTGGTTTATTAGAAGCAGAGACCGTTCTTTGTTAGAAGAAAGAAGAAACCTCATTGCTTCACACAAGCTGCTCTCTGCTCTTTCAGACGACAACATGTCGGCCAGACGGCCACCATAGATTCTCCGAAAGGGAGGGGTGCGAGGGGTGTGCACCGTTAGTTGCAGTTCGCAACCTCACCGCTAGATGTCGCCACAATTTACACACTGCACCTTTAATATAAGGTGACATACATTTTAGATGAATTGGTTTAATGAATGACTCAACGACTCACTCATAAAGACTGCTTTGTCTCTAGCCCTGTCCCAAATGGCACCCTAAACACTCAACGGTCTTCCTACGAGTCCGCACTTTTGTGACGTTACGCCGCTTTGACTGTCGGGAAGAAGTCTGCTGTGGAGCTCGCACCAGTGCAGGCTCAGCAAAAGTGCGCATCGAGGGAGCATATCGACTGCAAAGGTCAATATGCGCCCTAAAATGACAAATGAGACATGCTACGGTCTCATGAACTTAACGGACACGCGTACCCGGCAGCCAATGTAAGTCCACAAGACTGAAAGTGCATATGAAATGTGCCATTTGGGACAGGGCCCCTGAATGAATCAGCCTTATCATTTGAAAACAACGTTGTGAGATCGCTGGATATATCCTTATAACTTGTCAGAGCTTTTGCAGCACTCCAATATCAGAAAGCCAAGTTCTAAACATCACAATCGAAGTAAGTGTAAAATATTTCCTCTTGATGTAGCTTATTCATATTCATATTGTATTACTAATTCCTATTAAATCCCTTGTCTAGGCCCTAAACCCTGTTCTTATTTCTTTGCTCTCAATGCCTGGTCATTACACTCTCCATAGATCAATCTGAGTGGATGAGAGAGTGACGAAGACCGAATGCTGTTTTTGTTTTCATTCGTGATTGTAATAATAGTTCTGATCAAAGACATAGAATAGCGGATAGGATAGTGCTATATATCTTGTGTTTAAAAATAGACTATTAGGAGTGAAATATGAGATAACATTGTTAAATATAAGTCTGTTTTTCTCACTGATGGGCCTCCAACTGTTTCTTGATACAGGCCTCTGAATTGCAAAGGCCGCGTCTAGAGTTTCCATGTCGAGAGTTTATAATATCTGACTTGACTCACATTTGTGTGTTCCATTGGTTGGTGGTTTTGTTGAAGTAGCCCCAGCTGGCAGCATTTTGTCCAGTCATGACACACCTGTCAAGGCCTCCCAGCATGGAAACCACATAGTCTTGGATGGTGCCTGCATCACTGAAGCCTGACAGGAACTCTGGCCTGAATCAATGACATATAATTAAAAAAAATTCAGTGTGGAACAATTGGATTTTTGCTTAAAGGTGCAACAGAGGATCTTTTCGTCGACTGAGAAACAAAAGACTTTTACAGAGTTTTTGAAATGAGCGCATGCGTAAGAACAACCCCCCTCCTTCACAGCTCATTTCGAGGGAACGCCTCCCAAAACTCATGCAGGAGTATTGGAACACGAGCGTTTGTTTACCACCGGCATTCGCTGTGTCGTGTTAGTGGATTCATTATGTCGGACTCACCGCAGGTAACTCATAATCTGCAGTTGTTACTCCTGACAAAAACATTGCATGCAGCGCCTGTGGAGTGTGGAAAGTTACTGGAGCGCGCAGCTGCGCGTCTCTCACAAGGAACGTAATGGCAGTGATTGACAAGCCAGAGGGCCAATCATCGCGTAAACGATTGGCTGATGTTTTTAAGGCCCTACGCGTGCACAGATGATGTATATTAATAATATTCCTTTCAGTGCACCTAATAAATAGTCTTTTTTATCAGTTAGTAAAGACAGTTTCAAGTAATATTGCAAAAATGTATAAAACAAAACATCCTCTGTAGCACCTTTAAATAATTAAGTCCGAAATCTTGAGTGTGATTCTACCTGTGTTTCATATACCAGAAAATGGTGGCACAACCAAAGCCAGTAGCCACACTCAGGTGTGAATCTGGTTTAGGTAAGGAAGACAGGAAGTCAGCGCTGCAGCGTCCATCCTGCCAGGTGATCAGCTGACTGACGTCTTTGGGAATGAATCTAATGATTTCATCTTTACTTAGCCATTCACAGCCTAATGGAGATGGACGACAGTATAAGTATTGATACCATCTAATATATGATCTTTTAATGAACATGAATGCCTTCACCACAGTACCACACCAAAATGCCAGACTTAAACATGCTTTTAGTAGTTGTTTAATGTGTTCAATGTTAACCTGATTTAGATTTCCACAACACAATGCCATGCATTTGTCCACATACTCCAATGCACTTGACTTTTTTCAGCTTGTCTTTGGGTAAAGCGTCCATGCATTTGTCCAGAGCTGCAATTATTAGTGCAGGATCCTGCTCTTTGGCCTATTACAACAACAATAAATAAAACGTTTGTTTCAAAAAGCACATTAAAGGTACACTGTACCATGTGTTTTCTCACAATACTTCTTGAGGTTCATTTCTCTGTATAGTCTAACGGTGTCTTTTGACTGACATCGCTTTAATCAAATAGCTGTTACCTACACGTGTGTCTGTGGTGCAGCTGATATCAGAGTTTGTAGGGAAACTCCTACTGTCTGTCACTGTGTTGGACTTCGCCTCCAGCAGCACGACTTTAACAGATGTGGTGCCCAGATCCATGCCGAGAACAAAGTCAGCAGAACAACTGAGTGATGTCGCCATGACCTCTAAAGAAATCACTACTTTTGTGCAGTCAGAGGAAAATGTGCAGAATATGTCATTTATATGTCATTTATTACACACGAAAATAAACTGCTCTCTAGTCGTCCACGAAGCGATCTAGCGATGTGCCGATGGACGAATCGCTCTTGTTTCGAATCTTTTGAATGAATATGTTGAACCGGTTCACAAAATTGTTCTGGATGAATCGCGAACAGCTCAGAACGAGAACCGTCTCTTTTGAACTTGTCGTATTGATAAAAAGTTATTAATACGTTTAGCGAGAAAAAAAACTACATATAAACAATAATAATAATACAGAATAAACAATAAACAAACAAACAAAAATGCTGATATTTGGGCGGTTACATAAATTGTATTAATGTAACCGCCCAAATCATTAATTTTAATGAATTTTTCGTTCTTTTTTATAAGCTTTAGATATAGGCTATATGGTACAACACCGGGATGTCAGGGAACATGCAGTGACATAACGTCCTGACGCAAAAATAAGTTGTTTTTATCGATCAGTTCGAAAGAACCGATTCTCTCAAATGATTCTTACATCCCATCACTTTTTTTGAGCCTTCACGGATCCCGTAGAGTGGGTGAAAGGTAAATGAACTAAGTAGATATTTAAATTGTAATGTTATTTTGAGTTATAAACACAAACGTGTATTATTAGAAATATTATTGTTTGGAATGAAGAACAAGTTGGGAATGAAGATGAAATAAAATTAGAACTAGATTTTCAAGTCCCATGGTGCTTAGCGAGAAAATGGCTGACCGAGAATGACACACGCTGTGTTTTATCCAGAATTTGCCAGATTTTTCTGAATACATTTCCTAGTTTAATATAGTCTTAAACAAATATCTTATGATGTCCGAGTGTTTATTGTAAATTATGCTTTCTTGAAGACGCTTCATTTGTGTTTATCAATATCTTGACCCTAACGGTAAGTGGAGGAGGGGATTTAAGGCGAATGTATGATGTCTCCGCCGGCTTTATGTGATCATGTGTTTTTCTCCTGTCTCGTCTCAGCGTGTTTTTAACATCACAACATGGCCACAGTAGCAGCCAAACGCGAGGGACCGCAGTTCATCAGTGAGGTGGCCGTCAGAGGAAACAACGCTGTGCTCGACTACTGCCGCACGTCCGTGTCCGCTCTGTCCGGAGCGACAGCGGGCATCCTTGGGCTTACGGGACTCTACGGCTTTGTCTTTTACTTCCTTGCTTCTTTCCTGCTGTCTTTGCTCCTGATTCTCAAAGCCGGTCGCCGATGGAACAAGTGCTTCAAATCTCGACGTCTGCTCTTTACCGGAGGCCTCGTGGGCGGCCTCTTTACTTACGTGCTGTTCTGGACTTTCCTCTACGGAATGGTGCATGTGTACTGAAGGGACTCGGACAGTACCGCAGCCGTGTAGATGTAGAACAGTACCATGATAGAGATGCCTCAGGGTAGAGAGTGCTGATTGATGTACCACAGATCTTGTCCGTGACCTTACTTCCGTTTAGCCATTAAAATTAAAAATATTTTCTCAGTACTAATTGCACTGAACTTTAGATATTTAACAATGTGTGTTTTCTTTCTTTCCTCATGTAATTTAATATTTTCCTAACACTTTTTTTCAGGGCTGGGTTTGGATCTAGTGTTGTCCAACAGGGAGACTGATTTGTTTTCAGCTTGCTTTCTTTGTATGATGTGCAAAACTCTGTGAACTCCAGGCATCAGTCGGAACCATGTAAAAACACAATACAAACTTTAAACTGTATAAATCACATAATTTTATTTCAGATATTTTGAGGAAAATAAATTATTAACCTCATGGATTGAATTGTGTGATTTCTAATTTTTACAGTCATATTTCTGGCTGTCCTCAGTGCCTAAACTTGACTTAAAATACTTTTTGTGCCAGTTGCAGTAGTGAAAACTTCAAGTTTTGTAAATAATCCATATGTAGACCATTTATATAAATTATTGCAATCATCCTAATATAGATTTCCACACTACCATGTAAAAGTTTGGGATTGATAAGATTTTTTACCCTGGTTTCACAGACAAGGTTTAAGCTAGTCCCAGGCTAAAATGCATGTTTGGGCTGTTTTACCTGAAAGCAACTTGCACCGTCATATCTTAAAATATGTCAGTGCCATTTATAATTGGTCTCAAGATGCACACCAGTAATGTTTTTTTTGTTTGTTTTTTTTTCTAGGGTACATTTATAAAAACTACTTAAATACCCTAATTGATCTAAGGCCTAATCCTGGCTTAATCTCAGCCCTGTCTGTGAAACCAGGCCTTTGTGTTTTTGAAAGAAGTCTCTAATGCTTGAGGATATATTTATTTAATCAAAAATACATTAACAAAAAAAGTTATATTGTTAAATTATACAATTTAAAATAACATTTTCCATATATTTTAAAATGTAATTTATTCCTTTGATGACAAAGCTGAATTGTCATGTGATTCTTCAGAAATCATTCTAATATACTGATTTGCTACTTGTGAAAATTATCAAAGTTGAAAACAGTTGTTCTGCCTAATGTTTTTGTGGAAACCGTGATGCATTTTTTTCAGGGTTCCTTCAAAAGAAGAGTATTTAATTAAAATAGGATCTTCTGTGACATTAAAAATTGTCTTTACTGACTCTTTTGATCAGTTTAATGCAAAAAACTATTAATTTCTTTAAAAAAGAATACATTTTTAAGGATGTACTGTTTTCACATTCAAGATGAAAACAAAAATTTCAACATTTATTCAACATTGGTTTGACATTTTTTGGTGTCAGGTCAGATTTACAATAAATATTTTAGCTTATTATAAATCCTTTGTAACAAAAACATCCATTGGCAAACACTACACTCTACAAAAAGATGGTTCTTTGAAGGTTCTTTACATGTAACAGTTCTGTTTAGATCCGCATTGTCCCGAAGATCCCCTTATTTGCGTAGGAGAACATAAACAACACTGGCACTATTCCTCTTTGGTATGACTGAGCATAGACCCGCTATAACAACTCCCTTCATACATCCACAGTAAATCCAATGGGATTCAGCATCAGAAAAATCCTCTACTGGTTGCGTGGTGTTCTCAAGGTTGAAACAGGAGAAATGGTCTGTTTTTCTGTAGCATGCTGAGTCCTGAATGTCACTGTCCCCTGTGGCTTTCTCTCAGGACTGTGGGTTTTGAGCGCTGAGCCTGTGGGCTGGATCGGTTTCTCTGGGTTGTTATTGGGCTGAGATGACACTGATGTCAATGGCTGCATCTCTATTGCCTGTTTCTCCTCCCTCTTGTGTCGCCCGTCTTGGCGATGATGACCGTGGTGTCTTACATGCTTTCTCTCTCTGTGCTTTCCAGGTTGTTTTCTAGATGTACAAATTGTATGAATGGAAACCATATGTAAATAATAATGAATCCACTGCAGTTAAATGGTTTAAAAAGCACACAATAGTACATCATATAAAATCACAAGTAGAATCTTACTTTGTGATTGCCTCAAATTTTGTCTCTCTGTAGATGGAGCTTTTGCTCATCATGTAGAGCAGAATCATGTCACAGACAAAAACCGCCTGTGGAATGAGATTAGCACCGACCGTACAAGAGTCTGAGAAACATCTTAAATACATCAACCATTAGTGATACTGCTGGGAACTAGTTTATATACTCACAGCACCCATTAAAGCAAGTCCAGAACCAATATTGATCACTGTAGGAATGATACTGAATTTCCCAGCCTAGAAAACAAAGTAAATACCATATTTTTACTATTTCACCATGACATCAATGACAGGAATCTATAATAATTTTGATTATCTCTTACCTCTCCATTCACTAATATATCAAAGCGAATGCCATACACTTTAAATAGATTCCGATAGGTTTGACCTGCTGCATCATTGTAGTATTGAGCAAATCTACAAAATGAGAGAAACATGTAATGATACAGGTCCAAAACAAAATGCTTTGAAAGAAAAGTAAAAGTGCTGAAAATTGTTATTTAAAAATGCTCTCTGTCAATGAATCATTTTGTATGGTCAGGTTTGCTGACATGTTTTAGAAGGTGGAGTTTTGGTGAAAGGTCATGTGGGTAGCAAAATTGCTGAAATCATTTATAGAACCTTGTTATATGAGTGAAAATCCATAAATCAGAGCAATACCTGAAGTTGTAACCAGAGGTGACAGAGTGCTGTGGATTTTCAGAAGAATCCAAGCGTGTGAAGCTATATTCAGGGTTACACTTAGATTCGTCTTTATCCAAATCACAATTCCACTCGATTCCTACTGCAATTGAACCACCCTGTGTGTGTATATGAAAGAAAAAACATAACATTATAACATTATTATAACATAAAACATAACATTATAATCTTAAAGGGGCTCTATGTAGGAATGACACCCAGTGTTCAAAATAGGTACTGCAGCCCAAATTCAAAATATTGTTTGGCCCGCCCCCTCGTTCAAAGATGCGGGTTGCCAGCAACAATAGGAAGCGCAATTGACAATGAAAGCTGAGGAGACTTAAACACTGTAAGCTGATGAGTTGATTTATCTGTTTTAATATGCTGTTGTTCATAGAGATATTTAGATGGATTCAGAGGTTTTTTAGGTCAAGTAGAATCTGCGATTCTCTGACCCAGTTTGTTTGTTGGTTTCCATGGTTGCAATACGTGGTGTTTTCCGCCAACTGGCAACCTGTGATGTCGAAATACTATTGGATAAACTGGCAGCACGAGGTTTCGCACAGACCAACACAAAGACAGACATTCCGACACGGAACGCGCATTTTCAAAGTAGAATATCTGGCTGTAGCATTGTTTTTCTGAGAAACAGGTAGGTGAACTTAGCATGTTTTCTAAATATCTGCAAACATATCGGGGTATTTTTATGCTTTATTAAAGTAAAAATCTTACATAGAGCCCCTTTAATAAAATTACATTCTGAGCAAAATAGTGTGCATCATGGTATTCTTTTGCAGTTTGTGGAGTTAACTGTTCCAGTCAAAGTTTTATTTATGTATTTATTTATTTATTTATTTTGCATATAGAAATTGAATATGCTTAATCTATAAAGTGCCAGATGACACTTTCGCTGGAAAATGATGGCATACCGTGCAAACTCTTTGTAATTTTCAACCCATTGTAAATGATGCTTCTAATTGTACCACAGGTGTTTTGCTTGTGATATTTTGTTATATTTTAATTATACAGAAGACACATAAGGGCACGGGCTTAGATTAAGCCAGGATTAGGCCTTACTTCAATTAAGACATTTAATTAGCTTTTATAAATGTATACAGGTGTGCATCTTGAGACAAAAAAATGCGCTAACATATGTTAATATATGTCATTGCAAGTTGCTTGAAACAGCTCAAACATGCATTTTAGTCTGGACTATAGGCTTAAAGGGTTAGTTCAACCAAAAATGAAAATTCTGTCATTAATTACTCACCCTCATGTCGTTCCACACCCGTAAGACCTTCGTCCGTCTTCAGAACACAAATTAAGATAGTTAAAACAGTCGACGTGACTGCAGTGGTTCAACCTTAATGTTATGAAGCGACGAGAATACTTTTTGTGCACAAAAACAAAAAATAAAAAATGTATTCATTAATATCTTCTTTTCTGTGTCATTCTCCTACTCTGTTTATGTTCAACGCTTCCAGGTTCTACGTCAGAACGCCGACTCATTATTGGCCGGCTCCGGTGTTAGCATCAAACACATGTGTCGTGCTGCTCACGTGAACAATGTCGGCCAATACTGAGCTGCTGTTCGGACATAAACAAGAAAGAGCTGCACTGTGCTTATTATTTCGACCGGGTAGGAGACCGACATGGAAGAGAAGAGATTGTTAAAAAAAAAAAGTATTTATTTTTGTTTTGTTTTGGCGCACAAAAAATATTCTCATCACTTCATAACATTAAGTTTGAACCACTGCAGTCACGTGGACTATTTTAACGATCTTAATTTGTGTTCTGAAGATGAACGAAGGTCTTACTGGTGTGGAATGACATGAGGGTGAGTAATTAATGGCAGAATTTTCATTCTGTGAAACTGGGGGAAGATGTTCAAACATATTTAAGAGTGGCTTAAGTGTCCAAATACTTTTTGGGATGCCCTGTGCCTGGATCAACATTTTTAAATTATTTACAAAAAATCCCAAAATTATACACTAAGAAAGATTACTGTCTCGATGTGGACAAGTTAGGATATGATCTGCTTATACACTGAGCTGCTGCTTGAACATCAACTACCAGTGTGTTTAAAATAGTGGAAACTTGCTTGTTTTAACTTATCATTTCACGAGTTCACATATACTTATAATTAGATACAGTACAGTTACGCGTTTTTGGCGTGTTGTCCGGGGGAGGGCTCCGAGCTCAGAATTTCGGCTCGAACCCAGAGTACTCCCCCGGATGTGGTAATAATAGATAGAACTAGAAGTGAGGAGATGGGGTTGTGGAGGGATGCTGATAAACTGTCAACGAACAGAGGTAAGTCTGCAGTATAAATACCTCTTGTTGTTGGTTGATTAGCTGAATGCTTTCCACTTGTGCTAATTAGGTTCATTATCTGCACCTGCTCCTCCCAAACTTTGTTAATAAAACATCATGTCGTTTAAACCACTTGCCTTTGTTGCCAAGTCCTGGAAATTGTATCCAGTCCAGTTAATCACATCTCCCACAAGAAAGATGGGACAATAGGGATGATGTTCTTTGTCATATCTGCATGTCTTGAGATACGTGCTGTTGGTGGTAGGCAGGACGTTCGATCTTCAAGTGAGAAAAGGAAAAGTGGGAGAAACATTGTATTTACTATTATACTATGTGATGACATTGTGGAGATCATGCAGCATCGTGAGATCATGTGTAAGGACAGATGAACAACTGTCAGCCTGTCACTTAAATGGGCAGGGCACAGGATATCAAGACTGTAAGACTCAGTGTATGCACCACACGCTGTGTTGGTATAAATAGAGATGAGTAAGCGTCAGATATTCAGAGCAGCTTCTGCTGTGTCGTGCTGTGCCATCAGTATCCAAACATAACACTTTACTGTGTGCAAGACAAGTAGGTCTGCGCTTTCACACTGCTACAAACGTTTTATAAGGCATTTGTTTTTTTCTGTTTTTTTTTTTAAGTATGTGGCTTTGTAACAACTCAGTGAAGAATCACTCTATTTCTGATAAAAAGAAAAAAAGCAAGGCGGAATTGCAATATAGTAGTGCTCAGTTTGGATAAGTTAACGTGTTCAGGATTATATGGGCTCTTTAAATAACTGCTTGCCAGATGACACTCTGTTTTTGAGCCACAGAAACGATCCTGCGCTCATGAGTGAACTATGAACTTTCTTATTCAGCAGGAGTTTGAAATGACAACTGAACATCCCGTGCTGACCGAGCATGAAAAGCGTCCAAACGACGGGGGGAAAAGGTTATGATACTAGGTTCATGTTACTCAGCTGGTGTCCATAATGCACAAGACAGAACTGCTAGATATGATCTACAGATTTTATGAGAAAAAGCTTTAGCAGGAGTATCCTGTGGGAGGGAAGAGATTTTATGTATGTTATTGTTGCTCCATCTAAAACTCTGATGGTGCTTTGCAAAGAAAATAACATGCAAAACATTAGGCTGTAGAAAAGCTTCAAAAAGACTATTGGAGGTTAGTTCAGTTCTGTCGACAGCATCCGTGGCATGCACACAAGAGTATAAACAATGAACGCATTACAAGTTCCAAACACTTGTTAGGTGGCTAAATGCATTTGCAGTGAGTGGCATGTCTGTCTGAGCACACTTATTTTGTTTCAGAAAAGTGAGAACATTTATTAGGCTTTAATGTAAAAATAAACACTGACATGATGCCTCCAGGCTTCACTTACTTGGAGAAGGCAAATTTTGGAAACTTGATGAAGTTCTTTACATAGACTGTGAAGTTTTCTGCTTTTGCCAGCATGGGCTCCCTGTTGCAACATTTGGCACATTACAGATACAACACTAATATGTAGGCATGAATCTGCAATAATTTTGCAACTGGTACACAACACTGTTCTCTTACGATGGTGTATGGCCATGCTCAACAGGGCACCAGCCATGAATCTCACAGGTTCCTGTGTTATTTAGACAGCGGCCTGTCTTCACTCCTGAATAAACAACAGTAGAATGTAGTCCCTTTTAGGCTCAGGAATCAGAAAACATACCAATGGGTCATATATAACAATGTAACAACAATGTAACAGGTGTTGTGCTTACCATGGCCAGCTATAACAGTTTGCCCTTCCACACATTCATTGTCATTAGTACAAAAACCATCTGGCACTTTAGGACTCTGAAATAAGTAGAATGAAGTGAACAACAAAGAAAAACTTCTATATGAATCAGCTGAATGCTTTATATCTTTGGTTGCAACATTTGTGTTGGGAATAAAAATAAAATAAAACAACAACCTGTCTCTCACCTCAGGGCAGAAACCCAGTCTTTGGTTTGGTGTCACTAGGTAATTTGTCACAATAAAGAAGACCCTGTCCCCCTGTTAAAAAGAATTGATGACATATTCTTACATAATACTTTTTCAAAAGCAAATTAACAGATCAGGAGGACACTTACATTTTGTGTCTAATGTGATACTCTCACTTCAACCTTTCTACATAGAACCAACAAGCTTCACAATTTAAGGCTTTAGTAAATTCATTTTTTATTCTTTATCTGATAAATGGAGAAAAAAGCCTTGCATCTAAGCCCAAGAAAATGAGCTTCCAAGCCAAAAAGCCTCACATAAAAAATAGACTTCATAAAAGCTGCCTGAGGCACATTTGATCCAGCTCATACACAGCATCTTTTGTGGTCAAAGCTTCAATGCCATTAATGAACACTATGAAGGTGTAACACTTTTCTGCACATAGTTTTGCAAAAGCATTAAGGCACTGCAGGGAATAGAAGGCTTTGGTTCGATCAATTCAAATCTAAAATAAAAGTGGTGAAAATATTATAGACTTTACATAAATACCTGTCTCTCAGCTGTAAGATCTAACTGTTCTGCATGGATTTCAGCAAGATTATGTCCAAAACAAAGCAATACATTTAGATGACAAGATAAATGTGTATTATTTCAATTATTCGCAAAAGATGTGTATGGCATGTCAGTTATCACCATAATAACAGATAAAATGGAGATTGTTTTTGAGAAAGTCCATTAACAGAGTACATATGGTTTACAAATACTATACATTTCTTTCAAAGCAAATATACAGCAAAGAAGTTTACTTGTGGAGGGATGACATAGTCCTCTGCACCCCAAAGCTGCAGACCAAACTGAGAGCTGTTGGTGAAATCTATACCCTTGACTTTGGTGACCACAGAACTCTGGATGGCTTCCTCAGTCTCCTGATATCCTTTCTTCCAAATAAAAACCCAGCTTTAAGAGGACACACCAACAAAAGAAAATAACAGTGAGAAAAACAACAATTTATATATATAAAAGTCATTTTAATGGTTATTTACTCCTGTGATAGAGAGTAATGCTATAAACCACATGTATGGCTAACACACCCTGAAGGACATTATAACAACATTCTTTTTTTCTTTTTTGTAAAGGACAAGAATAAAGTAGCTTTAAATGGCATTAGGCCGGCTGGTGCTTTTGTGTGTTGCACAGCACACGTGATCCAGGTCATCTTACATTAAGCACCTTTTGCGGCAGCTCCATGGTGCCCAAAAAACGTGAAAGAATTGGGAAGCAGAAGTGAAGAAACTTTTGTCTGCTTCTAATAAATCCGTGGACTAAATGGTGATTATTAATCTAAAACAGAAGTCTTTTTCGTTACATGCAACTTACTTACAAAACGAGCACCAGCAGGTCGAACAGTGTAGAGACACTGCAATGGTTTCAGTCTTTCCATTGATATAAATAACATCCAAGACGTGCTTTAACTGTCCGATTAGCATACGGTTTCATTAAATTTATGAACGATTCGGTTTTATGAGATTCATATACAGAAACCATTGTGAGCATAAACAAACACTTAATTACCTTTTAAAACATGCACTTTTAAAGATTAAATCTTCTAAAAACTGGCCCGCTCGTTCACCTCAACGTCTAGATTTAGAGAAGCACAAGACACCTACCCGATCAGATATCCAATCACTCCCAGCTGAAAGAGTCTGAACAGAACTCCGACTTTTTTGTTTTTAGCGATGACAAATTTCTCAGTCTTGTAATCGAGTAGAGAGAAGAAAAAGTTACCCCAGGACTGAGCCATGTTCCTGTGTCATTGACAGGCTCGAAGCAGCTGTCAACTTCTCTGCGCTTACGGCGGTGCAACCAGTTCTTCCCCCTAAATATTTCGTCAAAACCTTTTGATTTCTGTTCTCTTCCTTTTGTTCCGGAAATATTTCTTTATTTTGTCAACATTCCTATCATTGATTTAACTGATACGAGCAGTAAATAAGGGGTTACGCTGTTTTTAAGGACGTCTCAAAGGAGCTTTTTTACTATAGCTTAGGATACTCAGCGGATATCCATAATAGTTTTAATGGTGGCAACTGTCGTTAACATTATTATATGATACCTGTATTAAATAAATACTTTTACAGCATATTCATCTAGGTTTATATTCATTGTGTTCATTCAATTTATACCATTACATTTCAACATTTTTAAGTTGTACAATTTAATTGAATAAGGAATATAAATTAATTATAAATGATTAATAATAAATTAACCTAGATTAATAAATGCATAATATGAAAAGTATATTATTAAGTAATGTTATGGAATTGAACCTTTTTGTAAAGTGATGAAAACTGTTTTTCATTAGCTCTCGTAGTCTTATAAAGGATGTGTTTTGACGAGCCTAATAATTTCCATGACCTTTTCGGTCGTTACTACATAGGTGAGGATTTATTTTTAGAAATAATTTTATAGATAGGCTTATTGCGATAACCACATGTGAAATAATTTGAAATAGATTTTAACGATTTATAGTGTACAAATCAAATGTGTCGAAGAATAAAAAAAATTTAAAAACGAATTGCTTCAAGCTAGTTTGCGAACATTTTACTCTACCCAAAACCTATTTACAAAAACACTAGCTGATTAAATAGTTTAGAACTAATTACTTCGGTTAGTAATATAATTGCCAGCCAATGACGAATAAACGCATATAAGCAGCTCCAGCAGAGCAGGTACACAATTTCTTAGAGATTTGTTTTAAAGTTAGAATTTCAGCTGGCTTATCTGAAGACACTTGGTGGCACCATCTTACCATTTTTGTAGCAGCAGCTGTCAGAACAAGTCCACAACAGGTGTCACTGAACTAGATTTTCACCATCGGTTATAACTAACCAAATATGGAGTATAACCAAATTAGGTATCTGCCATCCAGCTTTTAAAATCAGATCTATAAAGTAAGAAAAACAAGAAACAGCACCCCAACTTCTACCCATTATCTATAGAAATCCTAGTGCTTGGCTCCAGGAACTTGCATTTTTACAAGCCTACAAAGACAAAGCCCCTTGAAATTCTTAATACTTGCAGGGTTGCTTTTGTATTATCCAGAGCATTTTAATTTTTTGAAAACAATGTTATTTTACTAATTTTAACTTTAACCAGATAATGAATTACTAGTCAGGCACAAACACAAGGAAAACAAATCCACAATCTTACATTTCAATGCTTTTATTTTGTCATCTCAAGATAAAAATAAAAAAAAACAGGTGGAAAAACACTAATAAATGTAATCGTATTCAGTTAAAGTATGGAGAGAAAAGTGGTGAGTGCATGGGGATTACTGAAAGAATTAAATGTCCATCCTTGAGATTGTCAGTTTAAACATCTGAACCTCCTCTGAGACGCAGCACCAGATGCAAGGTAGACTCTTTCTGGATGTTGTAGTCGGACAGTGTGCGACCATCTTCCAGCTGTTTGCCAGCAAAGATCAACCTCTGCTGGTCAGGGGGAATGCCTTCTTTGTCCTGGATCTTGGCCTTGACGTTCTCAATAGTGTCGCTTGGCTCAACCTCGAGCGTGATGGTCTTGCCTGTCAAGGTCTTGACAAAGATCTGCATGCCTCCTCTGAGACGCAGCACCAGATGCAAGGTAGACTCTTTCTGGATGTTGTAGTCGGACAGGGTACGACCATCTTCCAGCTGTTTGCCAGCAAAGATCAACCTTTGTTGGTCAGGGGGAATGCCTTCTTTGTCCTGGATCTTGGCCTTCACATTCTCAATGGTGTCGCTTGGCTCAACCTCGAGCGTGATGGTCTTGCCTGTCAAGGTCTTGACAAAGATCTGCATGCCTCCTCTGAGACGCAGCACCAGATGCAAGGTAGACTCTTTCTGGATGTTGTAGTCGGACAGGGTACGACCATCTTCCAGCTGTTTGCCAGCAAAGATCAACCTCTGTTGGTCAGGGGGAATGCCTTCTTTGTCCTGGATCTTGGCCTTCACGTTCTCAATGGTGTCGCTTGGCTCGACCTCAAGGGTGATGGTCTTGCCCGTCAAGGTCTTGACGAAGATCTGCATGCCTCCCCTGAGACGCAGTACCAGATGCAAGGTAGACTCTTTCTGGATGTTGTAGTCGGACAGTGTGCGACCATCTTCCAGCTGTTTGCCAGCAAAGATCAACCTCTGTTGGTCAGGGGGAATGCCTTCTTTGTCCTGGATCTTGGCCTTCACATTCTCAATGGTGTCGCTTGGCTCGACCTCGAGGGTGATGGTCTTGCCCGTCAAGGTCTTGACGAAAATCTGCATGCCTCCCCTGAGGCGCAGCACCAGATGCAATGTGGACTCTTTCTGGATGTTGTAGTCGGAAAGTGTGCGACCATCTTCCAGCTGTTTGCCAGCAAAGATCAACCTCTGCTGGTCAGGGGGAATGCCTTCTTTGTCCTGGATCTTGGCCTTCACATTCTCAATGGTGTCACTTGGCTCGACCTCAAGGGTGATGGTCTTGCCCGTCAAGGTCTTGACGAAGATCTGCATGCCTCCCCTGAGACGCAGCACCAGATGCAAGGTAGACTCTTTCTGGATGTTGTAGTCCGACAGTGTGCGACCATCTTCCAGCTGTTTGCCAGCAAAGATCAACCTCTGCTGGTCAGGGGGAATGCCTTCTTTGTCCTGGATCTTGGCCTTGACATTCTCAATGGTGTCACTTGGCTCGACCTCAAGAGTGATGGTCTTACCAGTGAGGGTCTTGACAAAGATCTGCATCTGCAAACAAATTAAGAAAAATAAGATTATCAACCAAGCATAAACAAGTTTAAAACTATTGGTACACATTCAGTGACAGCAAAATAAAGGCAGAGGTCTTTTATGAATGCTTAAAATTATTTGGAACACCACATACAATGTCGATGTGCTCTAACAAGTGAAGTATTTGTATTAGTCAAAGAGAAAATTATGGAGGCAGTTCTGTCAACCTCAACCAATGGCATGAATTCAGGGTGGGGCTAACCGTTTTCTGCCACAGAACAGCTGCATCATATAGGAGTTTGTTACATTACAGTACATTTCAATTTTCTCCACAGTTTACAATTTAGTACACTATTAGCATGGTTTACTTAAGACTATTAATTGTATTTTTCCTCAATTAATAAGTGATTTCCTAATTAAAAGTAATGTGATTTTTTTTTAATCAGAAAAATATCCATATTTAAAGCTTTATAATAACTAGCTTCAAAGTAGAGAATCCAACATTTCTCTTTAATAATTCTCATTTTAGAGTTCTTTGGGCTTTAAAAGCTTTATAATAATCATTTTAAAGCTTGAAACAGCCAGTATATATATTTTTAATATAACTCCAATTGTGTTTGTCTGAAAGAAGATGGTCATATACACCTAGGATGGCTTGAGGGCGAGTAAATCTTGGGATAATTTTAAACAAAATTCTCATCATTTCAATTTTCACTAACTTATCCCTTTAACCAAAACCATTTTATTTCAATGGAATGTCTCCCTCAAAAAGGACTGCTTTGG
>RJVU01018862.1:5046471-5137499 GCA_003731715.1 Anabarilius grahami
AAAAAAAAAAAAAAAAAAAAAAAAAAAAAAAACACACACACACACACGAGAAAGTATTATATAGCATTACAATTTTTACAGTTTTCTATGAAACCATTTTCCTGAAAGAACATGAAGGGCAAAATACTAAACGGAATAAATTGTCTTAAGTATTTATCAATTTTTTTGTATTCAAGTATATCAAATTTTCAAAAAGTGAGAAAACAAACTAGCACGACGTCAAAACTACTAAATATCTTTTTTTTGTTTAAAACCTATAAGTTACTGCGCAACACCAAACATCCTCTTCACTAACATGGCGGCTGTACAGAAACATCCGGGTTCTTTGTTCGCAGAACACTATGATTCAGCAAAAACACCTCGAACAAAAACTAACCAAATCGAAAGCAAAATACAAGAACTTCACAATTAAGAATAAAACATCCATTTCGGTAACGTAATATGGTGCTCACATTACTTAGACGAACGCATTATTAACAATATAATGCGGGTCAATACGTTTAGATATCCAGAAAACTACCGCCGAAAATCAATACAATACCCACAAGAAGAACGAAACATTAAGAATGTATTATTAAAGTCATGAACAATTATATGAAAACAACTAAATGTTGATTCTTACCTTTTAACAAGCTTGCTGACTGTGAAACTCTGAAACTCTGAAACTGCTTCTGAAAATATACACGTCCACTGCTTCGTAGAAAATCTGTCGTTGAATGCGAATGATACTGTATTTATACAAACCCGGGGGCGTGACGTTTACGGTACGTCACATGACCAGATCCATCCGCAGTCAAAACCTTTATTTGTTAAAACATTTAAATATGCTTTAAACTCAAGATTTATGATAATGTTTTTAGCAACTGCATGTTTTGTATCCTTATTTTAAGTGTGTAATTATTATTATACAATATCAAAAAAAGAAAGTCTCCAGAATATGCGAGAATGCGCTGTTCTGGTGGTACACCCTTGAGGCCGTGATTGGCTGGTTGGGTTGTTTGTTCTCTTTGCTATTGGTGGTGAATCAGACTATTGGAATCTGGGCCAGGCAAAGAAAAGCAGGCTGTCATACAGTGATAGAAAAAACTAGAATAATATGGAATATTTGATATTCCTAAACCAGTCTTGCTAATCAACTGTGAGCTTTTAAAATAAACCCATAAATATCACACAGAAATGACAGGCTGTTATCCCTAAAAGAGTGTTTGATCAAAAACATGGTTTCTTTACAAAAATATTTTCCATGAAGTACATTATTTGTGTTTTAGCCTTGGCTTTATGCAGAGTTCTTAATATAGAACACAACTTGTGACACAGATGGCATTGCTTTGAAACGTGTTGACCTCAGACATGCTGTATCTGTTGCAGCAATGTAGGTCATTTTCTCTGGGAGAGCAGACAGTAACACAGCCATTCATACTGCTACAAAGCTGGGTCTGAATGGCAAATAAAAAATGATGGGATTTTGTTGAAGTTTACGTTGTTGGAGTTTTTGTACTATCCTCTGTTATAAAAGAAAGGTGTAATGCTAAAGTTATAATAAGTTTTGGGGCTTAAAGACACCTTCTGTTCCCAATTCCCATGTGACCTTGTGTTGCTATATGGTAGAAAACAAGCATGCATGAACAAAACTACAAACAAGACGAACCAGCTCCAAGCTTGCTCTGAGGATTATGGTTAACGCATGTAGTAAGCAGCTAGTTTCTTTAATCAGCACTTACAGTGCTATTAAAATAAATATCATAAAATAGTTACCCAAGATAGGTAAACATTTCTTGGCTTGCTCTTCAAAAAGGGATGGTATTATGAAACTGCTCTTTGAGCCTTGTTTATCAGGAGAGTCGTGGACTAGTATCCTTGTGGAATCAGGTCCCTGTTAATTCTTCCATGAGTTTGAACAGCTGCTAAAAGATTATATAGATCACCCACATATACTGAAATTTAAAAATAAGTACATGGTAATATAATCACCTTATGAGAGTTTTAGAGGGCAACCAGGACACCATAGTAAGATGATGTAATCATCAGTTTGTTTTTAGGCTTATAGATATGGCCTTGTCTGCTGTTGGCTCTCTATGTTAACCCCACGATACTTGGCATTTGAAAGTGCTCTAATAATATCACGGGCTGGTCAGCATTTATGTTAATGTTATGAATTAGAGATTCTTATTTTAGCCCACTGCTCTCCTAAAGTTAAAATGTAATTTGTAGTGCTTTTGCTTTCTGTTGTTAACAGCAAAGATATATTTTCTATCGAACAAGGAAATTGTTTCTAAGACAATTATGGGAAATGATAACTATTTACAAGAAATTTCCTGGTTATTATTGACCGAACCACTTATGAGCTGCCACATCACCAGACTGAACTCAAAGAGTTTTTGTTCAGAAAGTTAGAGATAATGTGTACCTTGAACTTTCAGGAGTGTGTTTGTGTGTGTGTACCACTTGAAATTGTTAACATCTTACTGTAACTTAATCTGTCATCAACATCAAACATTATAAATAGCTTATACAGTATGTTAAGAAATAAGCTGTTATGATAACATTTTGACTGTTTAAATGTTTAACCATGTTTGAATATCTCTGTGACTGTCAATGATGGAAAAATTATGCGGTCACAATTAAACAAAGTCGGCATAAAAAGTTTTATATAAAACATCTTACTGTGTCAAAACACAAATAGTTTGGTCTCATTTGGAATTCAATAAAAACAAGTATTACTTTCTGTTTTATTTAACAACACACTGTCCCCAAAACTATCATGTGAGGATATCTGTATTAGGCTATACATTATTTGTTTATATTTATACTACTCTACAGTTCAGTCTATTTCGAAGAAATGTTTTTCTTTCTGCTCTGATACTGTCCTGGACTTTGTCTGGGCTCTTGCAACAGCTGAACGGGTGGAACCAGATGACGCCGAGGGCAAAATGAGCTGGCTGAAGCATGTGACCCAGCCAGTCAACAGTGTGTGTTTTGCAAGCAGGGTGATGGTTATCAAACAGAGTATGTTCTATCTACAGGAAAGCATGACTTAACAGTTTAAACCGGTTATAGGTTGTAGACGACAAACAACCACACCTTTAACATATATAAAGTTAGAGGAATGGCGTGCATAACTAAAGACGAAAGGTAGGCTATGTAACCTTCACTTTCGCTGCGTAATGCAGACATTCACAGTGTTGTGGATCAAAACTGTTATAAAAAAAGAACACTGACACACATAACAGGTGTTTATCTTGCTGCCCTTAAAAATGTCACTAAAGTCCGTTGATTTCATACATTGGTAAATACATGAGCCAATGAGGCACATATTGTCTCCTGATGTAAATGATCTGTTGTTTCCAGGGAGCGTGATGGTCTTGTGAAACACACCGGAGGTTGCCACTGCGGAGCGGTGCGTTTTGAGGTGTGGAGTGCTCCAGATTTACACGTGTTCAATTGCAAGTAAGGAGCATTTTCAGCCATTAACACAGTCGCAGTTAGGGATGGGCGATACCACTTATTTTGTTTTCGATACGATACCGATACTTTCAAGGCCAAAATTGCCGATATCGATACCGATACGATACCTCTAATCTGAATTTAAGTTATTAAATTAATAATAATAATTTAAGTCCTTAAATGATTGAATTACTATGGGTAATGGTACCCACAAATCAAATCTAACAACAACTGTCTCATAATTTTTTTTCCAAACGCTTGAATAATGACAAAAAAACTTTATTTTTTGGGCTGGATCAAACTAATGCGCATGCGCAGACGTAAATGCGCGTCTCCTGTGCCTCATTTCTGAGGCGCGAGTCTGGCTGAAACTGGTGATTCTAACCATTATATGTCTATTGCTGCGTCCCAATTCGCCTACTTATACTACGTCCTAAAAGTATGTACTGTTTTTGTAAAGAAAAAGTACATACTTTTGAGTGTGTAGCAGAAGAGTATGCAAGCTTTGGGACATACTACATTGACATAATTGCGTCTTTAACGGACGTTCTGTCGCTTAGTTACGCAACCTGTAACTGTTTAAACTGCCCTGTCAATCATCTTGTCACAGTTAAAATCCTCCACATTCAATTAAATTTAATTTCCTACCGTTTCGGAGAGAAATGTAGTAGTCGCACGTTGATCTGCCAGTCATTGGTCTTTAATGCAGAGAACTCTCCTCATCTTTGCATAATGATGCATTTAAAAGTTAATGACCAAACGCATCGTTATAAAAGTTCACAATGCTGTTGCAGATGAAATATAATGTGGATAACATTTAATAAATATCTTTTCGTCAGGTTATACTGATTATGAATCATTCAAGCCCCTTTTTCTTAACCGCTCTGCTTAACCGTCGGTCTCGCACATCTGTCATGTTTGTAGTTTTTTAACACTTTTTACTCGTATTTGTAGTTCTAATCGAATCCTCGTCCACAGCGCAATGTGTTATGGGCAATATTAGCCGTTAGAAGTGTGCACGGATCTGCACTTCGAATTCTAACCGGAAAAAGTAGACCATCTGGGTATCTTTGGAATACTCATTTCAACATACTACGATTTGGGACATACTAATTCTTTTTTCGAATACTATTTAGGACGGATAGTATGCGAATTGGGACGCAGCGTTTGATTCTAACGGCCGCTGCAGTGACGCGATGACTTTACCAGTCGGCGATTGGCTCTTATTTAGAAGGAGAGACTTCAAAACAATACGAGTGACACATCTTGTGTAATTCTATAGTCTTTGACTATGGTCACTGTAGTGGTTCAGTTTTATAAGGGACTGCCAGTGGCAGGCTGTTGCACACATAAAATGCAAACTTTGTATTCTGACAGTGTAGTTACAGAACAGAACATCAATACGAACTTTAAATGTTCAATTTAAATAAATGTAATTGCAAAAACTATGTAGGCTACTATTTCATTTTGTTTGTTGTGAAATAACTCAAACATATTATGTTGTTCTGTCTGCTGTTAAGCAGTGTTCAGGGCTGTGTTTCCCAAAAGCATCAATGGTTTCTTTCAATATTAAACGCATGCTGCTGTTTGAATGTAGTGTCGGTAGTGAGCGAACGCTTTCTGTGATTGATTGGTTCTGACTTACAGCATTTGCGTGTGTTCAGATGAGCAGGAAAATAGTTATACTGCACAATTATTCGCTAATATAGGTTATTTGTCCAATTCAATGCATATTGTATGCATTCAATTTATTGTTAATTAAACAAAATCACTGGTTAAAAAAAACACACCTTAGTATCGATATTTTTATTTGAGTATCGATACTTTCGATACTCAACGTCAGTATCGATATATCGATACTTCATATCGATATGCCCATCCGTCGCAGTACTATGGTCTAATCGTGTGGTTGTGTGTCTCGTGGATTGCTTTCTGAAACGAACAGTCATTCAGGCAACCGTGATTCATTTAGCAGTTAAATGCCTTAATTGCCAAGTCATGTGGGTCATTCCACGAAATGGATGTATTTTACACACTGAAAAGACTTAAATCGTTTTGTCCGGTTTGTCTACAAATATTCTAGAATCTATTTCACGTAGAACAAAAAAGACAAAGTGATGAACGTTATGACGATGTCGTGACTGAACCTTAACCTGGGAACAGAACTTGAAGTAGGCCTGCTTTTAACAAAATATTATGTCCACTAATAGTACTAGGAAATAATACATATGTATTGTGTGATACATCGGTTTGCTCAAGTATATTGTTTGTTCGAGTATATACTGTTTTTAAGTATACAGTGGTATATTAATTTAGATACTTTAGGTTTGTATAGGTATAGCCTACATTGGTTTCTTAATTAAACATTTTTAATATATTGTTTCAGAAACATTTGTGTTATCAAGTATAGGTAGATTTTTTTTCATTTATAGTAGATGTAAAACTTGGCTAAATGCCATAGATAAAGGTGAACACTTTATATAGGATTTGCTAGCACTGTCTGCAAGGATCGTAGCTAAATAACAAGCAACTGTTGCAGCAATTTAATGCTTGCATAAATGCATGATAGCTACATAATTAGTTATATTGAATGATTTTTTTTGTTTTTGTATTCACATTGGAAGTAAACATACATGCACAATGAATGAAACAATTAAGCATTGATGTATAATCCAGTACTTAAATTATTTAATTACGATACTTTTTTTTTTTTGCTTTGCATTCTCTTTGTAGAAAACAACAGAAATAAACATGGGTCGTTATAACCCCTTTTATGTAGGTTTTCATACAAACCAACATATACTTGATCAAACCAGTGTATACTTGATCTAAACCAATGCATGCTTGAAGAAACCAGTGTATACTTGAAAAACCAATGTGTACTTGAAACAAACCAATATATACTTGAGAAAACCCATGTATCTAAACCAATGTATATTTGATTAAACCAATATATACTTGAAAAAACCAATATATACATTATATACTTGATCAGTTCAGTGTATACTTCATCAAACCGATGTATCTAAACCAATTCATACTTGAAGAAACCAATGTATACTTGAAAAACCACCATGTTGGGGGGCATCATGGTAACTTGTCTGTATATATATATAATATATAATCTATATACAGAGAGAGGAATGGAGAGAGCAAATACAAAATGCTAGCTTGAAAAAAATGCTAAAAAGATGGTCTCAGCTTTTCATTGTTATAGTCATTGTTTTCACTTGAGAGATTTCCGTGGGGTAACCCACCTACTGATGGTTTCGATTGCTTTTGGTCTCAGTTGCAGTATTTGCACAAAGAAACAGAATCGTCACTTCATTGTGCCAAAATCCCAGTTCACCTTGCTGCAGGTATGTGTTTTGAATGCATGTACACAGGATCTGGTTGAGCAGAATGCATATAATGTTTAATTATAAAATTATCATGTTTCATAGGGATCAGACAACATGACCACGTACACATTTAACACCCACATGGCCAAGCACACATTCTGCAAAACTTGTGGCATTCAGAGTTTCTACACTCCACGTTCCAACCCTGATGGATATGGTGAGTTGATTAGAAAGCAGATCATTATTGGGATGTTTTTACAGACTATTTTTAGCGCATAGAAAGACTGACATTGTTTACAGACAAACAGTACTTTACCTTGCTTTGTATTAAATTATGGAACATTTCCTTTTTAATGCGGAAAAGGTTTGCTCTCTTATTTGGGTGTTTTACATGTATTTTGCCATGACTTTACAGGTGTGGCACCTCATTGTTTGGACCCTGGAACAGTGAGAAGTGTGATTGTGGAGGATTTCTGTGGACAAAACTGGGAGGAAAGTATGCAGAAGCATCAGACTATTAGAAGTATGTCAAAACCAACAACGGACACATCATTTCCTATGGCTATTTGAATAGTTTGACTTTAAGACTGCATCTTCAGCCAGAAGACATAGGGTCCGTTTACATGACACTGTTTTCAACTAAAAGCTGATTTTTTTTTAATGCTTTTTGGCTGTTCATTTATACTACAATGGCGTTTTGGAGGCCTGAAAATGCAAACTTTTGAAGCGGGTATCAAAGTGGAAAGGAGTGAACGGAGATTGTTTTGACAACGTTGTCGTCTGTACGTGTAACTTTTGCTAAGGATGCTTTTCAGTTTTTAGTATATTGTTGTCGTGTAAACGTACACTTAGATTGCACTCTCCTGCTTCATTTTTATCAATGTACTAGAGAACCATGAACTCAAACTTGGTTTTGTGGCTTTTGTGTATTAGCTTTAAAGCCTCCTGCACATGCTAATGTACTCCTAATTGTTGACAAAATTCACCTTTCCAGACATACAAATTTACAATAAACAGTTCTGTTCTTAAAAATGGACCCAAAATATGGATTTGTTTTTTATTTTTTTAAACATACTGTCTAAACTTCCCCCTGTATTCTAGGGGTGATCTGTAGGGATTTTATGATGCTGAAGGGATGATCTCTTTGGTATGTAGAATCCAACTTCCTGTTTCATTAAGAAATGTATCAACAGAGCACATCATATGAACGCATGTTCAATGAGGGGAGACCGCTCTTTTGGGGCCGCCGCGCCTAGGCTGTGGAATAGTCTTCCGCTTTATATCCGTCAATGCTCCACGCTTAGGGAATTTAAACAATTAAACTCTTTTTTTTTTTTTTTACTGTGGCGTTTGATCTTACATGAGTGCGGTGTTAGCAGTGAAACAGGTTTTTATTAATGCCTCTATATAGAAGTTGAATGTGAAGTTATTGTTGTCTTGCTTTGTTCCATGTACAGCACTGTGGTCAACATTTGTTGTATTAATATGTGCTTTATAAATAAATTGAACATGTTAGCAAAACTGAATGGAAATCATACTTTTATAGACATTTAGGACAAATTTATTAAGATTGTCATATCAAAGGAGGAATTATATTTGTATTGTCTTCCAACTTTGTATTGAGGATGTTATGTCATGTAAGGAAAACCACTAAAACTTTTATTTTCAAAACGAAAAAAGTCAACAGGTAAGAGAACTACATTCATCAAATAATTTAATGGTGTCTTTTCTCATTATTATCGTTAATTAAACAATGTTGCATTACTCCACATTGTTACATGCATACAGTATATTCATAACTCAAAAGTGTCAAAACAGAGAATGTCCTAGAATTACAGATTCACTTAGAAAGAATTCAAAAATACATGTCAGTTCTAAAACCATCCTGAATCAGAAAATTTGGGACAGTACTTATTAATCTGTTTGGAACAGTGCTTCAACTCTACATTATTAAGTCCAATAACAACAGTATCAGCAAATGTAAACAATTTACAGAATCAAATTTTGTTTTCTCCATTCCCCGCATACTCAAAGGCACAATCTGTTCTTTGGATTTAACAACTCTATTAAAGTACTTAACTAGAGGCTGAACCTCTCCAGATAACTGGCTTTCAGAATATTGGATGGTTTAGGATACAGTGTGTATAGGTTCAATATGAATATGTTGGCTGAACCTTTTTAATATGCTGTCACTATATAGTAATTTAATGACAGCATATTTGGAATGCGGTTATATAAAGAAATAAGAAACATGAAGTAAACTTTACCTAAAAATTTTAGTGCATAACTTTAGTCCTGTATGTACAGGAACAGTGTCTAAGACAATATAATCTAATACATTTTCACATTTTTTGTTTCCACAATGATGGCCTGGTATGTGTTTACAAACATGTAGCGTGAGAACAGTATGTAGAGCCGGCGGAACCACAGCAGCTGAGAGCGATGACAGAGCATGGCTTTCTGAGGAAGGAAGAGGAAAGAGAAATGAACAGACAGGAACATTTTGTTGAGTTACTGAGTGCAGATTTTTTTTTTCCTTTTTTATAATGCCACCCTTATAATAAATCAGGTAGATGACCTGACCCAAAATCACAGGCGGGCACACGAGGGCTTAACATGCTACTGTAAGGAGCCAAACTGGTAGTGCCAGTTCAGGCTTTGGCAGGTCAGACAGAGGAACTGCGTCATTCAGAGACCTTTCGACAGGATTAGTTGATGTTTACAGTAAAGGTTCAAAGTACTAATGTGTTAATCAGGAACACAGCCTTTGTTTTGAGAAGGAGCTTTTTCAGCTATGAATGTTCTGTATTCATAGTCTGCCATTCAATCTTAGGTCTGAAAACAGCTTTACTATTAAAGCTGAGAAACACGTGAGACACTCGTAATGTTTCAGATCTTAATTGATCCAGGGTGTGTCTAGTTTTAGTTAAGAGATCACTGGGTCTAATCGGAGCTTAAGTTTTTTGTTTAAACACCCAACTCATGACACACCTTGGCACGTTTATACTCCTCCAGTCCAATGACACAGCAGAAATCAGAGTGGAGGAGCCAGCTGACCGGCAGCTCTAAGACTGATAGGTACTTTCTGAGGATGCTGATGGAGTGAAGAGAGAAGATCTGACAACCTGTAGGAATAGACGAATAAGAAAAAGTTAGCTTAGTATTGAGTTTCCACACCTTTTGAACTTTTCAAAGGCTTTTACAGTTGATTATTGTTATGGGATGAGGATTTAATCAATTATTTTATAGAGATTGTAGTCACAATAAGCAGTTTCAATGTTGTGCCTATGGTGTTGTCTACATACTGATTAATTTTATCAAATACAACTGAAAACATAATGGCCTGGTTTCACAGACAGGGCTTAGATTAAGCCAGGATTAGGCCTTAGTTTAAACAGGACATTTAAGTAGCTTTTATAAACGTGCCTTAGAAATGCATCTTGAGACAAAACAACGGCACTGACATATTTTGACAAATTTTAAAGCTAGAGCGAGTGGCTTTCAGTTAAAACAGCTCAAACATGCATTTTAGTCTAGGACTGAAACCGGGGGATTCTGTAATAGATTAGGAGAAAATTGGTGTATCCACAACAGATTTGGTAATGACTCACCTATATATAATACTGTTCAAAAGTTTGGGGTCAATAAAAGTTTTGTTTTATGAAGAAATTTATATTTTATTCACAAAGGATTCATTAAATGTATCACAAGTGATTTAAATATTAAAAAAGGTTTTTATTTCCAAAAATGCTGCTCTTCTGAACTTTCTGGAATTTAGAAAAAATGTAAAAGCAGCACAACTGTTTCAACATTGATAATAATAATAAATGTTTCTTGAGCACCAAATCATCATATAAGAATGATTTCTGAAGGGTCATGTGAGACTGAAGACTGGAGTAATGATGCTGAAAATTCAGCTTCGCCATCACAAGAATAAACTACATTTTAAAATATATTAAAATAGAAAACAGTTATTTAAAATTACTCTTACAATACTACTGTTTTACTACATTTTGATCAAACAAATGCTTTGAAGTTAATAATAATAATACAAAATCAATCTACAGACCTTTTGAAAGGTAGTGTATAAAAGGAATGAACAAGCTTCTTGATGCGGACACAGAGAGACCTCCTAATACTGAGGGTTAATGACAGGGTTATCAGAAAGAAGATCTGGCTGATTAAAGAAACACTGGGGCCTAGTGGTTCACTGAGGATCTGTTATGTAAAATAAGATTATCCAGAAACAGATGGGAAACACCGGATTAACAGGACTAACCTGTCCTCAGTATGAGTGGACAGACACTGAGAAAGATATTCAGCTGTAAATTTAAGTTGAATATAATAATGCATACGTGTCAAGTTTATAAAGCAGTCAGAATGAAACCTGGGCACTGATGTAACCCTTTGAAAATACTTTAAAGGGGACCTATATCATGCAAAATTCACTTTTACTTGGTGTTTGAACATAAATGCGTGTCAGTAGAGTGTGTACACAACCACCCTACAATGATAAAAATCCACCCACTCTTTAAAAAAAAAAAATCCCCATAAAACCTCAGCAATCTCATAGAACAAGCCATTTTCATTTTCTAAACAATGTGATGCCACATTGCTCAGGCTCCGTCCACGACTGCTGACGGACTCTGCCGTATTAGCATAGTTTCCGCCCTAAGCGAGTTGTACACTATCCGCCATTGTCTCTACACTGGAGCAGCTGTACTATGTAATAGTGAACATAACAGTCTTCATTTACTCCCGACATCTGAGCCGCTGAAGACGCAGTGGATACGTTTTATTTTTGAAGGGAATGTGCCACAGATCTAATCTACACAAGCGATTTCTGTCCTTGCTGTTTACGGTCAGACATAACCGACTGTATTTGAACTTTGTGTTTTTGACAAACTTGTGTGTATTTGACAGTTTAGGCACAATAAAAATACATGAAAGAGAAGTTAGTTTAATACTTTTGCGACATGCTGTGCGACAGCCAGCTCTCTGTGCGTGTGCTTTAGATGTGTGCGCTCAGAAAATGATAAATTAGAAACTGATATAGCTTTAAAATGCATGGAAATAATACACTTTCATGATCAAGAAGAACTGCAATGTCTGTGAACGTGATTGCGATATAGATGCAGGCAGGTAAAATATATAGCTTCCGCCAGACCGCCTTCCAAATTCAAATTACGAAAAAAAAAACGGAATTGCCGTCGCGTCAGTTAAGCTTTTTCCGTAAGTTGAATAGGGAAGGTGTAGGACGTAGCGCAAGCGTTTTGAACTGCGAGAGTCGTTACACTTTCTTCGTAAGTAGAATACGAAGGCTATCTGGTGGAAGCTAGATATTTTACTTCATAACTTTTTATAAATATGGGTATTTTTTTTTACACAAATGCATCACTTCGCTTCAGAAGGCCTTTATTAACCCCCCGGAGCCGTGTGGAGTATGTTTATGATGGATGGATGCGGATGGATGCACTTTCTTCAGCTCATACTCATTGGTCCCGTTCACTTCCATTAAAGCTAGGATTTGTCAGGATATTTATTAATATAACTCCGATAGTGTTCATCAGAAAGAAGAAAGTCATATACACCTAGGATGGCTTGAGGGTGAGTAAAGTTTGGGGTAATTTTCATCTGAAAGTGAACTAATCCTTTAATCACTAGCCTACTGAGGCCAAAGACTTCTTCATGTGATAGATAGCATATCAACCCCTAGTGGTCTGAGTCATGAAGTGAACTGACAATTTCATTTGCATAAGTTTTGCACTAATCGATCAGATGTCTTTCATCCTTATTGTTCTTTGCTTTTTGACACAATGTAGACCCAGCAGAACTATGATCTCAGTAATTTCTCCTCTTGGGTGTAAGAAAGGGTTGGTCTAGCTTAGTGGTGGCTTCAGATTCTAGGAAACTGTTTATGCAAGTACACTGGAAATGTTTTCCAGAGTGCACTTAATAGAGTGCACCAGTGGGTGGTGTACTTTGCCTAGAAAACATTAGCAGCACTCCCAATGAGGGCATGATTTCAACTTTCAAATCTTACTCTATAGATGATGAATAATAATATATTATTGAACATAATGTAATGAGACTTACCTTCAGGTAGTCGTCCAGCAGAAGCTAGATGACTGTTGGCAAAGACATGAAAGAGAAAAACAAAATATGATTAATGTAACACACCAAATTCAAATACACATACACTCCAAAATCATATTCTTAATGAGCATTTTTGTTTCCTTAAAACATAAATTAACCTGATAAGCATAGTTACTTAAATAAGTAGAAATTCTTTTCAGAAAATGCATCTTGAATAAATGTGTATCTTGTCTATACACTTTTCTATACTTAGAACTTTGAGATTTTTGTTGTTGTTGTTCTCTGGGGTTCTGTAGTCGATTTGCAAGTCAGTTTCTTATTTTTGTTTACTGTATCCAGACAATAATAAAACAAATTTACATATAACAATAGCAATTACTTTTCACAATGAATATTATTCCAAAACTAAATGAAAATAATTTGATAATAAATCGCATTTTTTTGGGGGTGTCCCCAGACAAACTTCATGGTAATTTGTATTATGCACAGAATAGTTAACCAGAATACATTTATTTTCATATAGTTTTTGTTTGTTCTGCCACTGACACTGATATTCAGATTTATTTGTCTGCAGTCTTCGGAAGTGTCTGTCTCTTTCTCTCCTATTACACTGTGTGTGTGTGTGTGTTTCTCTTAAGGACACACACACTTCCTGAGGTCTGGGTTTTTCTCAGATTAGAGTGAGCTCTAAATCCATATGCAGTTCTTGGAACTGTCTGGCATGTCCTGGCTCTCCCAGTCACAGCACCTGTGCTGGCCCAGGAGCTCAGCCTGAGATGACCCAGTCCCAGCGCCAACTTCACCACTGTTTCCTCTCTCTCTCTCTCTCTCTCTCTCTCTCAAACACACATACACACAAATAAATTAATCTACAACAGCATAGAAGAGACAGATGTCCGAGAAGATTGGCTCTGTTTCTTATAACCAAACATTGCTCAATACCTAAACGCAGTTTTTTTTCTGACTGTTTTACTGCAAACTTTCATGTAAATCATTGCCTCACCCCAGCAGAAAACTTTATCTCCTGTTGTTTTAATGCCCAAATCATCCCTATTAATGATTTAAGATTTGATGCCCTTCTGTAGAAAATGGGATTAGGATTCATACAGTGTTTGAGGGTATCAGGCAAAGTCCTGCAATTAATTGTTGCAACTTGAACAACAAGCTGTCAGATCTGGTATTCCTCTCCTTCTGAACTGATTCAATGTTTTGCTGCTCTTCTGGAATGTGTGTAATGTGAGCAATTATTTGTTTAGTAATGTATCTAGATACAGTTGAGTGGATATTATAAAGTAACACAATATTGTGAAATATTACAATTTAAAAAAACGTAAATGTATTTTAAAATGTCATTTAATTCTTGTGTTGGCAAAGCTGAATTTTCAGCATCATTACTTCAGTATCCAGTGTCACATGATACTTCAGAAATCATTCTAATATGCCGATTTGGTGCTCAAGGAATATTTCTTATTATTATCAATGTTGAAAACAGTTGTGCTGCTTCATATTTTTGTGTCAACCGTGATAACATTATTTTCAGGATTCTTTAATCAACAGAAAGTACAAAAGACCAGCATTTATTTGAAACAGACATCCTTTTTAACATTATAAAAGACTTTACTGTCACTTTTGATCAATTGAATGCATCCTTGCTGAATAAAAGTATTAATTTCTTTCATTTTGTTAATCGTACTTATCCCAAAAGTAAAATATGGAATAGCTGTAAAATCAGCTCAATCAGGGCAATTCTAAAAATTTTAAGATCACTTTTATTTTGTCTGGCTGATTTAGGATTAAACTGCACTGTACTGCATTGCACCACATCAGAAATAAGCGTATGTTACAGAGTCTGTATATATTCAGATTTGACATGAAATATCTTCACATCATTCTACTGCAAGGCCAGTTTAGACCAGTGTAAATTTCTGTCTGGTTTATCTGGATTGGTAATAGTCTAGGTTGTGGATTAACAAAAGCAAAATATAGATGGTAAAGCTTGTTGACTAAAGACATCTTGATGATTAAGCTAGCTAAGATGCTGGTCTGTTCAGCAGGGTAAGTGGGCAATATCAGATCTACTGTAAACCGTGCATCAATTAAGCATGAATGAAGCTCTTTCCTATTTCATCTGGACCCACTAGGAATAATTCAGGTAATGCTTAAATAAGCAACATTAGGCTGTTTCCTTTTCGAAATTGTAACAAGACACATCAAACAGCTGGCCTAACTTCAAAAAGGCTATTCTTGCCTAAGCTATTGTAACTGTTGCTTTACGTGGGGGAAAGAGTCATTATTTTCAGAAATGAGTACATTGTGACTATTTATTTTTTTAACTTGTGCAAATCTACTTTGGGTAACTGCTAACATCCAGTTGTTGTGGAGTTAAATCTTGCATTATAAAATCAGCACAAAGGTACCTGAGGGTCTTGTAGATAGCAATATGATTGGCATGTCCACTCACACCTCTGCCATCAAATGTCAGCACCTGCAGAAACACACCATAATCACAGAAAGATAAATGCACTGTTACGCACGTGTACCACAAGAGGCCTTTAAACAAGTAGAATGAATAAATTCCGCTAAATACTGGCTGTGAAAGAATATTTACAATATTCTTTTTTTTCATTTATGATATAATGATTTCAATGTTATAGCCATTATGCATATGCTTGAATTCAGTAGCCTAAATGTATTTTAAATAATAACAATATGAGTATTAAGATAAAACTTTACAATAAGGTTCAATTTGCTTGCATTTGTTAATACACTAGCTATCGTGAACTAACAATGAACACTACTTTAACCTACAGTACCGTTCGTGTTTTTTTTATTCAGCAAGGATGCATTAAATTGATCAAAAGTGACATTTGTAATGTTACAAAAGTTTTCTAATTCAAATAAATGCTGTTCTTTCTACTCATCAAAGAATTCCACAAAAATCTTAGGCAGCACAACTGTTTTCATCATTGATAACAATAAGAAATGTTTCTTAAGCACCAAATCAGCATATTAGAATGATTTCTGAAGGATCATGTGACACTGAGACTGGAGTAATGATGATGACAATTCAGCTTTGCCATCACAGGAATAAATTACATTTTAAAATATATTCAGATAGAAAACAGTCATTTTAAATTGTAATAATATTTCACATTATTACTATTTTCACTATATTTTTGATTAAATAAATGCAGCCTTGGTGAGCATAAGAGACTTCTTTTAAAAACATGAAAAAAAATCTAACCAACCATACAGTTTTAATATTTCAAGATCAGTAATACAATTTTTGCGACTCCCGTGCACGTTTCACAATTTGGAGGAAAGATCAGGTGGAACTTTTCCATTGCATCCCACAGAACAGAGTATGCAAGAACTTAAACATGCATCTGCATTCTTTCTTCCCACTGAAGAACAGGGTGAAAAGGTGAACACAAGATGAAAAAACAAGCAAAAGAAAAGAACTTGAAAATAAGATGAAACACAAGCCAAAGAAAAGCAGTAATTTGAAGACTCAGCAGTGGACTTGGTGGGAGTTGTTGCCAGAACTGTGTGGAAACGCTTCTATCTGTGCTTCGTCTGCTGTGTCACCAGACGAGGGATTCTGTCTTTGGGAATGGGTGCTTTCCAAGCGGCTGCTGCACATAGTTCGAGCTCGAGTGCCAAGGGTGGAGGAAAATATGGTTGACAAAATAATAGATTGTGGCAGGTATGCAGAATGTTGCCAAACACAATGAGGCGAGTGAGTCAGCTTTCAGAAGAGACTATCGGCATGAGTGAGACAGAGAAGAAAGTCTAAATGCTGTGAACAGCAGAGAGACAGAAAAAAAATGTTTACATGCACGGTTATAGTCGAGCTAAAATTTTTCAAATTTCCTGTCCACAGTGTACATGACACAATGTGAAATTTAATTTTCTAAGTATTAAACATCTATTGCATGTCATCTACTGTATATCTCTCAGAGCATGTGGACAACAGCGAGGCCAATTGCAGTTATGCAACATGCTGGTCATGCAACATGATTTATTTATTTTTTTTAATAAAAAGATAGATTATTGCTTTACTCCGACTGAAATTGAACTTTAAAGTGCATGCAGACACACTGATATATGTCTACGAGAAGAACAAAAGATAAACATGTCTGCACACACATATGTAAAACATAAGGAGTCAAAGACCTCTCTTGAATCTCTTAAAGTCACAGCCTGGTACGCACAGCAGTAATGCACATCTGTTTAAACCAGAGGAGTCTATTTGTGTAATAGTGCCCACAATCCTCTGCTCCTTGTGAGAGAGCGGTAAAGCACACAAGATGGCCACCACTCTTTTCCCACACGTTTGAAAGCCAAAATCAAATTGGAGTGTAATGTTATAGTTCAACATCAGTATTTCCATTCCCACAGCCTCTTCGACTTAAATCAAACATGAAATTAAGGGTGCAGCGGAACCGTGTGCAGATCCACTGGATTCAGCAGCCTGTATTAGTGAGTGAGTGCGCGGTTTAAAGTCAGACTGGAGTGTTGGTATAGCTGGCAGTCTGCTAGAAAGGATACCGGCTGATGATTCCATGTACACTTATGGATGATAAAGCGATGGAGGTAAACTAAGTCATGTTGCAAGAACATTGTTTTGTTTTCTGGCTTGTTTATGCAAGTCCTCCATGCTTGGATTTCTTTAGGAATTTCATGGCATGTGGGCTGAGAAAGAGGGAGAGTGAAGGACAAAGAAAACATTAAACAGAACATGTGAGAAAAAGAGAGGAGGTGAAAGAGGGAAAAATGTTTGTTCTAATCTTGATTTCAATTTTTTGGGGGGATCTTTTCTGGAAGTTCTTAGTGCAGACTGATAGATATCTGCATTGGGTTGCCAGCAGTGACCCTGGGGAACCACATGTGTCTGCTTCAGCCGAGTTCAGTGGTATTATCGGATATTACAGCATGTGTAATTAGGGATAAATACAGGGGGCCAATGAAAAGCTCGTCTGAGTGAATTAATCTTGCTGATATGGTCTCTCTCAAAGCAACCTCATGAGAAAGACTCAAGCTATCAGATAAGCACATTAAAAAGCTGGAATCTCTGAAAATCTCTGCAGCATAAACTTAGATCAGTGGTTCTGTCTTTCTGACTCAAAGGACTCCCATTGTCCAACTCAGTCCCCCTGAAAGATTGCTGAGGCCCCCTAGAGTGTCCCAGCCCAATGACTTAGACTGTTTTTGGGATCTGATTGTCACATGACCATTTAAAGCCTCAATTAGGTCTAGGATCAGTGTTTTATGCTGTAGTAAAAACCTTATTTCAACACTACTATTTAGAGAGGTCTTAAAATATGACAGTTGCTGTCAGAGCCAATGAAATGCTAATTTCCCATCTCTCTTGCTAATACTTGTATGTTTATTTATCATATATTTATCTTTTGTTTTGTCCTAGTTCATCTGCAACCTTGTGTTCCCTTATCATCAGTCTCTTTTGCGTCTGGTTCGTTCTCAATACATTATTAATAATGACCAAAAACAAACATTAGATATCCTTTGGCAATATTCTGCAAAAAAGCACACACTTGTTTCCTGTTTTTTGAGATTTTTTAGTGCACTCAACTCTTTCATAGATTTAAAAGGCCTTCATGACAGTACCACTGTCATGTCAAACTGCTCTCCCAACAAGGAATTTCTGAAGGTTTTTTAGGTCATACAAATAAACTCCAGTCTTCTGGATGAGGTGATCCTGAATAGATATAAATATTCTAGAAGTTTCCTACCAGACTGATGCTGTAGATTTTGATGTGTTTGAGGATCAGAGAGGAGACCAGTGCAGTGCTCCACTGGACCGCTGGGTCATCTGGAAGCTCTCTGCAAGGAGAAAGACATAAAAGTGTCATATGGTGATTTCACACACTTTTATTGCAAATAAAAAGAAAGAAAATGAGACAGCATGTAGGCAACTAGATTTTTACAAAGTTGTGTGTAAAATTGTGTCTTAAAGGGTTAGTTCACCTAAAAATGAAATTTCTGTCATTAAGTACTCACCCTCATGTCGTCCTAAACCCGTAAGACCTTCGTTTGTCTTCGGAACACAAATTAAGATATTTTTGATGAAATACTGAGCCCGCGTTCAGACATAAACATGGAAGCTCTGCAACGAAAAAAGCGTAGCAGTATGACGGGACACCCAGGTGAAAAAAAAGTGCTCTAATTTCGTGCACTAATTATGTACTTATTAAAAATGATCTTTAGTACTTCTTAAGATAATCTTAAGAACATCTAAGTGTACTCAACTGTGCTATTTTCAGACACCATGAAATATGTACTAAAATGTGCTTTTAATATGCTATCTCTGTATTTAAAAAATGTATTTAGATACCACAGTAGTACATTTGAACCCATAGTGTACTACAAGTGGTATCTAAATACATTTTAGAAAACACAGTACTTTAAGTACATTATAGGAGTGTACTTTTTTTTTTTTTCACCTGGGCAGACAAATTTGTTGAATAAAGTCATTATTTTTGTTTTGTTTTTGTGCACAAAAAGGATTCTCATTGCTTCATAATATTAAGTTTGAACCACTGTAGACACGTTGAGTATTTTATCGATGTCTTTAATACCTTTCTGGATCTCAAAAGGTGCAATGACGTTGCTGCCTATTTGTGGATCAGATACCCTTGGACATATTAGTACATATTTCATGGCGTCTGAAAATAGCACAGTTGAGTACACTTAGATGTTCTTAAGATTATCTTAAGAAGTACTAAAGAAAATTTTTAATAAGTACATAATTAGTGCACGAAATTAGAGCACTTTTTTTTCACCTGGGTGTCCCCTGTCATACTGCTACGCTTTTTTCGTTGCAGAGCTTCCATGTTTATGTCTGAGCACGGGCTCAGTATTTCATCAAAAATATCTTAATTTGTGTTCCGAAGACAAACGAAGGTCTTACGGGTTTGGGACGACATGACGTGAGTAATTAATGACAGAAACTTCATTTTTGGGTGAACTAACCTTTTAATGCTTGTGAGTGGTTGCATGTGCATTGCTGTATGGTTGTTAATCTGTTCAGAGTGGTTCAATGCGAGTTGCTATGTGGTTGTTAGGTCATTGGTGGGTGAGGATTTCCTGGGCCAAATCAAAAGTGCCCACCCGCACTTGTCTGTGATATTTTGGTCTCTAGTTATGGCTCAGGGCCCTATGGAAGCCCATTTCTGCCACAAAGTAAAAAATGAAAAAATAATTGTGTGAAAGTAAAAAATAAAGTCACATTTGCAATTGTGAGATATAAAGTAGCACTGCATCAAAGTAAAGTCATTTTGGGACAAAATCACAATTACCTATCAATGTGTTTTTTTTCCCACCAATTTTATCGTCTAGGAGAAAATTTGATGTTAGGGTGATTAGATAAGTAATTTAACACCTATTTCCAATATGCCACATCATTATAAGGGTATCATCCATACTGATAAATGTGCTGTCTGCGACCCAGATGGTGCAGGACAAATTGCAAACCAAAGTTTAAGTCTGAGTAACTCTTGACTTAGCAAGCACAACTAATGAGTGGCATTATATACAATTCTAAAGACACAAATGATGGAAGAGGTTTGTATATACTGTACTGTCTATGTTCTGTGTGTAAGTTTGATTTGGACTGAGCAAAAAGCCTCTATGTGCCAACACACACACAGCTGCAACAAAACAGCGAGGTCCTGGAAGGGCAGGTTCTGGCCCGAGGGCTGCAGTGTTGAGCGAGAGTCTCTCTATCTGATTTACTGCCACAGCCTCACTACAGCTCAGCTTGAATGCATCCCACAGTCCTCTCTGAAGTCTGGGATCAAAGGTCACCCGGGCTTTTCCCTCTCATTCATCTGTAACTACAGCTCAGGGAAAACAAGGGCCATGCATCAATCTCTCTCTTTCTTTTTGTTCTCTTTCTCACACACACAACTTTCACTTGAACACCCCACATAGCTGCTGTGTAATGTATTGGGGTCAGAAGAAGCTCCACCCACTGCGGACAATCACTTCTTCCAGCAATCACTCTTGCTATGTTTTACTCCTAGACACCTTTATCAAACATCAAACATTAGAACAGCAAAAGGAAAGATAAAGAGAACAACTGAGTAAGAAGAGTGTAGGGTCAGGATCGAGAGACAGAAGCTCCAAAACATAGTGAGCTGCCTACCTAGACAGTATTTTAAATCATTGTAGGTTTGCTTGAGATGTGAAGGCTGTTCCAAAAGGTCTGTCTAAGACAATTTTTAAGAATCTTTGATGAAAAGAAAGTTCAAAAGAACAGCATTTGTTTGAAATAGAAATCTTTTGTAACAATTTAAGAGTCTTACTGACCCTAAACTTTTAAACGGTAGTAAATATATATTGTCAATAGCTTAAAGCGAGAGAAACATTTTCAGAGTTGAAAAAGTTTATAAATGATTTCTGACAGGCAGGAGGGCAAATAAAATCGCTGGAGGACTCTGTATCTACACTGATTCAATGGCCAGATATTGGATATGGCAGGGCAAAGTGGACTGTGATTGGCGGAGAGGATCAGGCTGGTAGCGCATACCAGTTGGCACTGAATGTGTTAAAGACAGCCGGCAGCAAAATCCCAGCTCAAGGTCAGGGGGTAAGATGAGAAGAGGGGAGTGAGAGTCAGAGTGAGGGAGAGACAGATAAAGAGAGAGAGAAACAGAGCGAGTTGAATTGAGGCTACCTCCCTCTCTTGACAATGGAGCTTGACAGTTGTTTCTGTTCTTTTGTGATGGATCTGCACACAAATCAAATGCTGGTCAGGGTCACAAGGTCGGCTTTGGAGGATACCCTATCAGAGACGGGGTGGGTGCGAGGTGAAATGTAGAAAATGGGGTGACTAGGAAATTGGGCAGTAGCAGTTAGGATAAGATGAAAGAGAGGATGGACAGATCTGATATACAAAGATACTGAGTAGGTACTCATAAGATAATGTAAGAGATGGGACTTGACTTTAGAAAAAAAGAGATATGAATTCCAAGACATCTTTCTACATACCACAAAAAAAAAAGAAAAAAGATTTTATCCAAATATTATGAATCAATGTCTTATGATTTATTCTGCAGCACAGCTGAAGCAAAGCAAAGGCAGCACTGTTTTGATATTCATCAAACATTCTGGTTAGGGTTAGTTCACCCAAAAATGAAAATAATGTAATTTATTACTCACCCTCATGTCGTTCTACACCCATAAGACCTTCGTTCATCTTCGGAACACAAATTAAGTTATTTTTGATGAAATCCGATGGCTCAGTGAGGCCTCTATTGCCAGCAATGCCACCGAACTTCTCAAGATCCAGAAAGGTACTAAAAACATATTTAAAACAGTTCATGTGAGTTCTATCTTAATATTATGAAGCGACAAGAACACTTTTTGTGCGCCAAAAAACAAAAACAAAATAATGACTTTTCAACAATATCTAGTAATGGCCGATTTCAAAACACTGTTTTGAATCTTTTGTTTCGAATCAGTGATTCGGAGCGCCAAAGTCACGTGATTTCAGCAGTTTGGCAGTTTGATACACGATCCGAACCACTGATTTCGAAACAAAAGATTTAGTTTTTTTGGTGGCATTGCTGTCTGAGGCCTCACTGAGCCATCAGATTTCATAAAAAATATCTTAATTTGTGTTCCGAAGATGAACAAAGGTCTTACAGCGGTAGAACGACAATGATATTAATCCTCTTAATGTACAGACATTCAATGTTTTGATTTAACCAAATATAAGATATTTTAATTTCATTTTGCTTTCTATTGTTTTAAGCTTAAAACTTTGAAGAAATGATAAAGTTTAGAATTATGAAGTTTAGAAAGCCCCATTGACTTTCACTGATAGAATGTTAACGCTAACCGTGAATTTCTGAAAAATATCTTGGCTGCTCTTTTACATATAATGAAAGTGAATGAGGGCAGGGTGTGTCAAACTTCAAAATGACAGAAAAACATAAATGGTCAATTTCTTTAGAAGTCTTCTGAAGTTACACAATTGCTATGTGTGAAATATAGACCATTGATAATTTGATAATTTTCTCCTCCGCAGAAGCTCTGAATGGACCGCACAAGCCTCTTGAACAACAAAAATATCACATCATTGTCAATGATGCTAAACTGCTTTGGCTCTCACACGTCTAAGTTTGGTCTTCTTTTAAAACAAAGCTATCGTATAACCTCAAAAGACATAGAATACAGCACATGGGCCACTTTTACGATATTTTTATGGTGTTTTGGCATTTTGGAGCTTGACAACCCCAACCCTTCCAATTTTTATTATAGTAAAGCCAGAATACTCTTCAAAACTTCACCATCTAAAGGAAAACATTTTGCAGCTTCGTGAGGATGAGTAAATGATGACAGAATTGAGGGTGAACTGTTGCTTTAATAATTTTAGCACATACACAAACATTCAACAACTCTGAGTGTTCAGGCTTTTTTAGATGCTTTTTACTACACTGCCTTTTTAAGGGAAGAAAGTTTCAAAGCTTACACCTTTAATCTTCCAGAACTAAGAACAAGAGAAAATGGAACAGAAGGAGAAAGATCATGAAATAAAGAAAGCAAGAGAAAAACACACATGATCTACCTGACCTTTTTCAGAATGGATCAAGACAGAGCGTTGGCCTCGCTATAGCAACAGTGTCAAATGCCCCATAGTAACCTCTCTGCTCCCTCCCTTCCTGCTCTCTCTCGCTCACCCGCTCGCCTGCTTGTGTAATTGCTTGCAGGCATCTGAATGCAGCAGATGAACTTTAGCCTACTGAGGAGGCGGTGTGTGTGTGTGTGTGTGTGAGAGCAGAGAGGGTGGGGGGGACTGGCAGCGTTTGTTTTGTCTGGTCACGTGGGGCCAGGGCTGCCTTTCCGTTACAAGGCCCCGGTGAATGCTGGGAAAAGCTGAGTGCTGAACGACAGTTAACCCTTCCAGCATGGAAAACATCTGACTGAAATGGGTTCAGGTTTGCAGTCGTGTTTGTACAGATTTATGGAGTTTAAGAAGCACTTTTATCAGTCAGTAGCTCTGCACTGCAGAAAACTGGAAAGCTCAAGCTACATTCTTCATTCATTTAGATGTTTAGGAGCAGCCAAACAGCTTTTTTCAGCCAAATTTAGAACACCTACTAAAATAAAATTACACTCTCAAATACTTGGCACAAAATACAGCCCTGCAGCTTTCAAGATATAATACAGAGAACATTGCTTTATGATGAAAAGAAGCGGAGCAAATCAAGAAAAATGGTAGAGAAAGCATCAGCTGAGCATTTCTGCCTCGGAAGAGATATAGAAACCCCAAATGTTCCCAAAGAAGGAAAGTGGGTTTTTTTCACGACAAGCTCTTGGCAGGGAGTGCATTTTCAGTGCTGTCTGGTAACTGTTAAAAGAGCTCATCTCTCTGAGGGTCTTGACCTGCCATCAGCCCCAACACCCATCTGACCCGACTTTCTGTCCTCTTCCTGCAGCCTATACATCACACAGGGTTTAGTTTCCTTGCCAAATCAATTTATAATTAAATATGGAGGGTGATGAATGCTATTGCTTTTTCCTCTTGTTGCTATTGTCCAATGCAGTTATAATTTTTTTTTACATTATTCAAATATTATTTTTGGCAAACATTGATTGATTTATGGCTATATTATGCATTAATAATATTATAATATAATATAATATTATATTATATTATCCAGCTGCATAAGATAAACAAATCATGCTTTTGTAAATCATAATTATTAAAGTCAAAATTAAGACATTAATAGTCAAAACTATGAGATACTAAGTCATAATTATGAGGTAAAAGGTCAAGAATTGTACTTAAAAAGTCATTATTAAGACAAAAAAATCGAAATTGACAAAGTAATAATTATGACAAGTCGAAATTGACAATAAGTCAAAATTATGAGATATTAATGATCTCATTCATTCATTCATTATTATGACATAAGTCATAACTAAGATAAAAGTTATAATTATGAAATAGGTCTTGACTGCATTACAGCTCTATATCACTTAAAAGGTCCTTACAGCCAACAACAGCAAATGAACCAAAACCCACAAAGACACTGACCAAGCAAATATGACAAACAATCTCCATGTTTTTCTCACTAAATGTCCTTTTATTATCTATGGCAGGGGTGTCGAATCCTGCTCCTGGAGGGCCACAGTCCTGCAAAGTTTAGCTCCTTAAACACACCTGAACCTGAACCAGCTAATCAAGGTCTCACTATGCATACTAGAAACTTCCAGGCAGGTGTGTTGAGGCAAGTTGGAGCTAAACTCTCCAGGACAGTGGCCCTCCAGGACCGAATTTGGACACCCCTGATCTATGGAAAGCCCACTTTCTTTCTCCAGGTCTCTCTTTCGCTGTACACACACACATACTGTACAGAAACACTCGCACACAGGCGGAAACATACATGTGCACAGAAACTTATATCTTTGCTATTAGTAGAGACGCTGTTGAGAGTTTTACAATTATTCCTGACATAATTTCCAATTAGTATATCTCAATATCTTTATGATTTTATCTCAAAATTATGATTTACCAAAGCATTATTTTTTTTTTCTTATTTGAAAGAAATGGGCTTCCATACATATTATTTTGGTTGCAGTAACTTTGTTTGTTTTTTAAATTCACATTTAATTAAATTTAATAATTTAAATAATTATAACATTTTAATTTGGAATAAAATGAGAAAACATTTGCTGTGAAAACAGTTTAACCTTAAACGGTTAGTTCACCCAAAAATGAAAAAAATGACACGACATTAATTACTTACCCTCATGTTGTTCCAAATCCGTAATACCTTCATTCATCTTCGGAACACAAATTAAGATATTTTTGATGACATTCAAGAAATTTCTGACCTCCCTACAGACAGCAGTGTCATAACAAATTTCAAGGCCCAGAAAGGTAGTAAAGACATTGTTAAAATAGTCCATGTGACTACAGTGGTTCAACCTTAATGTTATGAAGCGACAAGAATATTTTAGTGCTCAAAAACAAAACAAAAATAACTTTATTCAATTGTTTATGTTGTAGACACAGCGCAGCACTTCTACTTTGTGTTCTACTTCAGAACGGCGCTCAGTATTGGCTGACTCTGTACACGTGAGCAGAATCCTCTCGATTTAATCAAAAATATCTTAATTTGTATTCTGAACAACATGAGGGTGAGTAATTAATGACAGACATTTCCTTTTTGGGTGAACTAACCCTTTAAGATTATAGCTTCCTTTATAAATTCTTAGACAGCCTCTGTGGAAATGCAAGAGCTCTTTTTTCTGAGAAACTGTATGTATATCTGCCCAATTCAAGGAAAACATGAAGGATAAACTTACAAAAACTAACCTAACACCCACTGAAAGCTCTCAACACATGACAGAGAAAGAGAGAGACCTGTCAGAGGAAGTAAACAAAGAACAACCTGATGTCACCCTGCCAGGCAGGTGGACTGTGTGGTCTGTGTTCAGACAGACAGAGAGTACATCTGTCTGCCTCAATGAATAATACAGAAAAAGAGAGAGAAAAAGAGCACGGGGGTCGACTAAGTACAAGTTCAGTGGAGCGTGTTCAGATGTGCTCTTATCACAAAAGCACTCCCATGATGCATTTCCTCGGTCAGAGTGTAGGCAGTCAATGCAGCTGTGTGCCAGAGAGAGCAAAGCAACTCTGAGAAGAGGGTCACACGACTCATTCAGAGCCCATAAGGACACACACTCTGAGACAGTAAGATACAACAAGACACAACAAAGTAAGATACAACAGAGCTTTACAATCAGTATACAATAATATGAATATCACGCACACTCACATAAGCTGTGCAATGCATGTCATAATTCAATGAATCAGAAAGACAACTTTTAATGCCAGCAAACGAGCCTACATAGAAAATATAATTAGAGATGATGATAACCACAAGTTCATGAGGTCTACAGTCTCACATAGTCAGACATCTGAGAGCTGGTATAAAGTCTGATCCACTCTGTAGATAAATCCGCAGACCACCAACTTAAACAGGAAGAGGCTATCTGAACAACATGTACAGTGCTCACAGATTTCTTCACATGTTTAGTGTAGGAATGTACTGATTACAATTCTAGCTGATATCGATAAGATGATACTAAAAATTACTACTATTTTGTATAAAATAATCTACTAAAACTTAAATCTAAAATTTTTTGTCAATGTCAAATCAATCAACATTATAATGTACAACATAAAAAATAGATAAATTAATTTTGAGATTAATCTCGAAACTTAAAATGTTCCTGTTAAGTTAGCACTAGATGATGGTTTACAGTAATCTAAAAATAGGCAGAATCAAGCAAGAACAAATACTTCATATTATAATAATATTAATAATGTAGATAAATACCTATATTGACAGAAACCGATTTATTAAAAATACGCTACAGTTCAAAAATGTTTGATCAAAAATACAGTAAAAAATTTAATATTATTACAATTTAAAATAGCTGTTTTCCAATTTAATATGTTTTAAAATGTAATTTATTCCTATAATGGCAAAGCTGAATTTTCAGCATCATTACTCCAGTCTCAGTGTCACATGACCCTTCAGAAATCATTCTAATATGCTGATTTACTGCTCAAGAAACATTTCTTATTATTATCAGTGTTGAAAACAGTTGTACTGCTTAATAGTTTTGTGGAAACCCAGATAAATTATTTTCAAGATTCTTTGATGTAGAAAGTTCAAAAGAACAGCGTTTAATTAAAATAGAAAGTATTTAGTATATATAGTCTAGATATATTGTACATCCCTGAAGTAAAGGCAGGTAAATTGAAGGAGAAATATTAAGAGTCAATAAATTTAAAATAAATTTTGATGCCTCACAAAACTTCCAATGACCAGACCAAGCACCTTGCAAAAAAACAACTTTGTTTCCTAGTGGACTGATAAAAACCTGTGGACCCTGATGCCAGGTTATTATGTAGCAGGCTAGCCGCCAGCCAGCCAGATAGCAATTGCTGACTTGAACCAGTTCTTACCAGTTCTGCGTGCAATGTGCGTGAGTGAGCGAGCGGTCTGTGGACGTCTGAGACTGAGACTACAGTCCGCAAGACTTTGTCACTCTAACTATGTGCACTCGTGTAACCTTTGTCCACTCAGTTGAGTGTGTGTGCGTTCAGAACTCTGCGTACAACAGCGGTCGGTGCTGCTGACTGCAGGGAATGAATAGGATCATTGCATGCACACCAATCACTGATCACTACACAGCGACCTTTCCTGAACCAGCTCAGAGCCCAGATGACCCTGCCAGGATGCTGACACACACACAAAAGCTTAAACGTGCACATGAGAGCTAGAGATTATCACAGTTTGCTAAGGTCATGCTAGGCAAACAAAAGACCCAGAAGCTCATCTTTCAGATCTATGCGTTATGAGTTCACAGCAGTCGTCAGTTAACAATGCTCCAACAAAATCTGTAACATAATTTAGATAAAATAATAAAAACAGATCAGGATGACCTTGATTAGAGTATTTAAGTGAAGTGATCTATGCTGTACCAAAGCTCACTTTTGTCACTTGCAATCTGGGTTTTTGGCTATTTGTGTACGTGCTTGTGAATGACTATAGAGGAAAAAATCATAAAGATTACAGTGTCAGCTCCCGGTTAAAGACTGAGATATGGTAGATAAGGTGAACGAGGAAAATGGATCAAAGTTTATTCTGTGTGTACATTAGGTTAAAAAATAAAGATAGGGTGAGCAATAGAGAGAGATACAGGCAAACTGGGCATTGTGCCAGCTGATTATGAAAGTTCCAGGTGGGTGTCTGAGTTTACATGATACTTATGACCTAGTCAACACACACGAACACTCCCATGCTTCTCAGAACACACCCTGATTCCACGTACCGCCACTAGAGCGGTCTAAAACAAGACGACTGCTAACTGACCCCACTTACGCAAAGGGTTTGTACTACACACACACACAGACAGTGATCTAAACGTTCCAAATTGAGGTAAATGTGACAGCTGTGTCCAAAGCAGTCAAAACAAGGGCGTATCTGATCGTGCAAATATTCATACTCATTTGGGACAGCTAGAGGGTCCATTATGATTTAGTTTTTCCATTCTTCCAAGAAACCAACAAACTCTAAATGTGGAGAAGTTTCAGCCATGCAGTGGTGTTTTGGACCTCTGGGGCTCTGCAGAAGTTAAGCACGAAAACACCAATGCCAAGAAGGAAGTTTAGAGCGCACTTTACTAAAGGAACAGATTCATGCAGGGAAGAACTGCAGGCAGGGTGGGTCACAGCACTTGGAAAACAGCCTGGAAAACATATTACCATGACTATGCAAATTCTTTTGGGAGAACTTGAGTTTGTGACACATGCATCATATTTTTCGCTTGCCATTCTCTGGGTAGACAGGAAAAATCTGGTTTATTTTATTTAACAAAATCCTATTGATGCAAAGTTTTTGAATTTATTTATTATTATTATTTTATCTAAAATGCCTTCAAATGATTTTTCAGCAAAAGGATTGCAATTATTTCCAGAGGAACTGGACTAGCTAAAGACTATATAGAGCACATGCTATCTGAATTTTATTGACATTATTGCCTGCCACAAATTTTAATTATTTTTAACAAAAAGCAAATACCCATCTCCAACATGACATTTTGACTGAGAAGAACCATTACTGTGGCAAAGATGGATGGAACAAGGGCACATAACTCAGTATTGTTATCTTGTTTTCAGTAAAATGCCTAAAAAATACATTTATTTGAGAAACAAAATATCAAGTGTTGTTTTCAAAAAATTCCAAAAATGCAGTAAGAAAACAAAACTGGTTTTCCGTTTAAATGGACTCTATGAGAGGGGACATGTATTGTATTGTATTTCTGCTAAAATCTACATGATGACTTCCTGTCAGTTCTCTATACTGTCCTATCTCAATTAAAGGCAAAAATACCAAAAAATAAAAGATTGTGCTTCAAAACTCAAAAATCCTTATGCTTCTTCTGAAAAAAGGTGTTAGCAATAGAAGTACGCTCTGAAGAGACAACATTTTATAATCATGTATAAATGATCTCTCCCACACACGCACACACAGCTGGTTTGCATAAATGCAACGACAGCACATTGCCTGGCAGAACTTCAGGTGATATTTCAATATCTGAGTCTTATAAAAACACCCAATGATGGCTAATACCAGTTACAGAAAATACAGACATATAAAGCTGCGGTGGTGGTGTAGTAGTTAAAGGTCAGGTCTGGTCACCGAACGAGGCATCGGCAGGCCCTTTCAGAATCTGTATGTGAAGACGTCTACAGAAACCATTGCAGATTTCAGAATAATTGGAAATGTCTGTTATTCATGCTGTACACATTGTGTTTACCAAATATTTGGATGAAAAATTTACTCACAGCTCCATTTAACATATTTTACCATTGCAGTTTTTCCTCTAAAATCAAAGCCTACTGTTTTCATCTGAGTCTATTAACATTGTAGCTTTTAACAAGGCATTTAACTTCAGGTTGTCCTTACAATAAGTAAACTGTAGGTTGCTTTGGGTAAAAGCACTCACACTAGTTCAAATATTTGGTACCGGTAAGATTTTTTTATGTTTTAGAAAGAAGTCTATTATGCTCACCAAGGCTACATTTATTTGATTGAAAAATACAGTAAAAACAGTAAAATTGTTAAATAGTATGACAATTTAAAATAACTCTTTTCCATTGTAATAACTTTTAAAAATGTACTTTATTCCTGTGATGGCAAAGATGAATTTTCAGCAGCCATTACTCCATTCTTTAGTGTCACATGATCCTTCAGGCATTATATTAATATGCTGATTTGCTGCTCACAGAAACATTTCTTATTATTATCAATGTTGAAAACAGTTTTGCTGCTTAGTATTTTTGTGGAAACCATACTTTGTTTTTATTTTTATACAGGATCCTTTGAAGAGTAAAATACAAAAGAACAGCATTTATTTGAAATAGAAATCTTTTGTCACATTATAAATGTTTTTACTGTCTCTTTTGATCAATTAAATGTGTACTTGCTAAATAAAAGTATAGGATAAGAATAAAAGTATAACAAAAAAATAACAAGTATTAATAATACTAACCTTAAAGCAATGACGGAATATGTGGGCAGGAAGAAAACTTATATGGCCAGCCTGTATTTCGGAAATCTGGAATATAGTTAATATTTATAGAGTGAATGCGAAAAACAGCTGATGATTCAGGAAAACACTGAAAATTCAACCGTGACTAAGAAAACACCACACAGATGTGAGGAGCTCACAACATTATCGAACTGATGTTGGTAATCGTGGGATCACAATGACTATTTTAGTAAATCCTATCCCATGTACTCTTTTTTTTTTCAGGCCGTGTCATCATAGAGTTCTCAGAGGGGTGGAGGACTGCCCTCTTTTAGTCTCCCGGCCTGGTCGTTTATGTCCTCCGGTGACAGAGCGAGCTCCCATACATCAGCTTGAGCTGTCTGTGCCTCTGTTGTGACAAGAATGGAGGGGTTTCATTTGTAGCCTGGCCAATGTTTGCTCACAGGGCAGCCAGGGGAGAAAAGGAGGGGCCAGACTCAGCATTGTACACCCTTAATGGGTGTCCTCGCTGCGACTGCAGCCTCGGGGGGATGGCCACACTGGACCTAAATGTTTATTTTCAGAGCATTAATGAAACACCCCCACCAAGAGTGGAATAGGGCTTATAGTCAGTGTTGGGAGCTGATGGATTGACACAATCTTTATTATCTTAATGGAGTTATGCTGAAGATCGGGGTTGGCAGGTCTGTGCATCTTACTCATCAAGTGAGGTTTTTATCATGTTCATTCATCAGAAGCAACTGCATAGTGCAAGAAAATCTGTTAATCTGCTATATAATGGCTTTGCATCATTCATGTAATGTCAAATTCAAATAATTAATCAATTTAGCAGGATTAAGGAGAGATATCTTATGTTTTTTATATTGTTATACAATTTTCAACATTGATGATAATAAAAAAAACGTTTTTTTAGCACCAAATTAGCATATTAGAATGTTTTCTGCTAAAAAAACATCTTTTCCATCACTGGAATAAATTATAATAAATTATATAGTCTCTACGTTATATTATGAACGTATGTAAGTCATACAGGTTTAGATCAGCATGATGACGGGCTTTTACATTTTGGAGTGAACAATTACTTCAAACAAAATTGTGTCATTTGTGCGGGCCTTACTTGTCATCTATGACGGTGACATGGTTGGATGGAATTCCCAGAACTGCACAGCTGTCAAGCAGTTCCCTTTTGCGTTGGAGTCCTTGATTGTTGTAATTGCCTGAGCATCGCAGAAACATTTTATGTCTCTTTTACATTATACAAGCATAGCAAATACTTCAGCATAAGTTCAGATTTCTTTATTTAATCAGTTCAAAACAGAGTTGTTGAAAATTACAATTATAAACAGCATGCATTTGCAAGGTAAAAGTTAAAAAGATTCTGGTTTTTATAAATAACCAATAGTTTTCATTAGAATTGAAAAATGATTCAGGTGATGGTTTTATTTACGGAATAGTAAACCTACCTGTTGACAAACATAACAAATAAACGGATGCTTGTGATTCAACAAGTTTTAAGATTGTAGGTGCAAAGAACATGCATTCGTCATCTGGATGTGCAGTGACTAACAGAGCTCGAGTCTCGTCGGCTGTCACGCGCGGCTTCTCATCCTCTGAGTTCCGTAAGAGCGCGCCGGACCTCTCTTGAGTTGGACAAAAATGTCCGTTTCCAGTGGTGGATATTTTATTTCGTAAGTGTGGCCATAACTGACTAAATCTGTAATACACAAACTTTATAGAAACAATGTAAGCCAAAAAGACCAATAAGATGGAAACGAAAACAAACATCTCGACCGCGCCATGAAAGAGTCCGTGTAGAACATCGTTTCCTGACTAATGGTTCCTATAGACCTGCAGATAGGATTTAAATAAAAAGAACGGGTTATTGTAGGAAACTATAATATTATTTCTGTTTCCAACCTATATACCTATTCTAATTTCGAAGTCCGAAAAAAGCACAACTGCACGTCAGAATTGATTAAATTATAGTTAATAAACGTCTTATCTGGTATAATTTCAAAGGCGGAAGCATGTATAAAACAATTACTAATACGGGAATCAATTCGTTTCTAAAAGATGATTTTTAATAAAACACCTCTTTCCCTGTATTTCTGGTGTACAGCGATATACGGAGATTGAGGCTTGGGTGGGGTGAAGGCAGCCTGTGGGGAGAGTTTGAACGTCACACCGTTTCATCCTGTTTGCTTGAGAAAAACTCTTTCACTCCGTCTCCTCAGTCCTCAGGTGCACAGGAGCAGCACAAAATGCAAGCCACCGGGCATTCAACAACAAGAAAGTACACTTGTGACGTATATTAATTTCTGGCGCAGAATCATAAAGAAAGCGACTCGAATTTATATCCACGACTCATTGAGGACAAATAACAAGCCTGTGTTTGAAGTGTGTGTGAGTGCTCGCGCAGTCTCACTGCCGACGAATTACATTACCGCACGTTTGAACCGCACAGACTCACATTTCAGCGCTTATTGGAGTGTCTTTGAGGACATGAGGTGAGTGTATCATTTAATGCGAATATTTTGAGCGCTTTGTGGTGAATCATACGCAGACTCATGAGAACTGAGCGCGTATGTTCAAGATGGCGACGCAGTTTTGAATGCAAAGGTGCAACATTCAGCTAACGGCTGTTTCTCTTAGACTCTCTCACGGCTCATTTTGCTCTATATATATTGATTTAGGTGATCTCATGCGTTTGATTTACATCTCTATATACTCGAGATATTTAGATTTTGTTCGTGGTTTCCGGGTAAATGGCGTTCCTCGGATTAACTAATAGTAGCTTGCTGGCTAACGCCATTGGTGTGAGTTTATACCACATCCAAGAGTTTACTGCTGAAAATCATTATTAAAGTCTGCTCTGTAATATATACACATGAGCTGAGACTTCTCATACTTGTGGGTTTCCTAAAACGTTTTATACTTCTCTTGCATGTAAAAGCCAGAGTAGTCTCTCAAATCATGAGAATAAGACAAGTGCTGAATGTGAAACCTGCTGTATTCAGTATGTCAATTTTGCTGCCTGGAAATTACATAAAGTTTGGACTTACGCACCTGTATACGTTTCACAACTGATGATGACAGATCTTTTCAACAGTCTGTTTAAAGATACATATTGTAATTTTAAGAGATTTTCAAGTTTGCTTATAAATATTGCATTATCTAACATAAGTTTGTGTTTGCATAATATATTTATAAACACATTTATACATATTTATTTATTTGTGTGTGTGTGTATTTATATACAAACACATAATATATATGCAAATATAATAATATATAAGCTTTTATGTTAGATGCGATTAATCGATTTGGCAGCACAAAAAAAATTCTAAATATTAAGAAAATCGCCTTTAAAGTTGTCCAAATTAAGTCCTTAGCAACGCATATTACTTACAAAAATACATTTTTTATATATTTACGGTAGGAAATTTACAAAATATCTTCATGAAACATGATCTCTACATAATATCCTAATGATTTTTGGCATAAAAGAAAAAATCGATTATTTTGACCCATACTATGTATTGTTGGCTATTGCTACAAATATACCCGTGCGACTTATGACTGCTTTTGTGGTCCAGGGTCACAAATGTACACACCCCTGTACATTTTATGTGCATAAGATCTAATTTGTTTGACAGGTTCATAATAAGACTATATATTGAAGGGGAAGTACCTTCCAACACACTTTTTAAAATACTACTTTCCAACCACTAACCTCTCATGACTGGTTAGTAGAGTGTTTAAAGGTACTCTGATGAGATTGAGTGCAACATGTTTGTCACTTTCCAATATTTTTTTGGTGAGTGTCAACTTTTAGCATGTCTAAATGTCAATTAGCACCCAGGAACCCTGCGAATACATTTTCAGAAAATATTTTTCAGATCTGTCAGTTAGGGTGCAGAGTACATACACTGGCATAAAGGCAGAAGTTCACAGTGAGCATGTTTATAACCGCAGAAGAAAAGTAGTTGTTATTCACACTTACAGCCCATACCTTGTACTTTTCTGTTCAAGGTGACAGACTTAGTGCTTTGAAAAATCATGCTGTTTTGAACTCTAAATCTAAAGAGGACTTGCTAAGCAATTCAGGTGGATCCAGCACACCTCTCTGGCTCTCTCGCTCTATCTCTCTTGACCCTGCAGCACCACTTGCAGCTTAATTAGGCTTGCCATCAGGAGAGATACAATGTGCCTGTAAAGAGTGCCAGGCCAGATTCTCCCCCATTTCTCATTGCTGTTGCCTAATGTGCTGGCTGAGGGACAGTGGAGTGGAACACAGGACGTGTAACTGTTGTGCTGCCGTGTCTGTGGCCAAGCGTGGCACGGTAATGCTAGTGAGCGAGCAAGCACCGGAAAATACTCAGAGGCAAGCTGCCACGTTGACTGAGTTTTGGAGTTTTTTTCCCCCCATTTGTATCATTTAAATATTCTCTCTCTATTGCCTTATGACAAAATTGTTGATTTAATTTTAACAATGTTATTATCAGTTAACTGATTATCATATGATGGGTCAACACTTGGTGGTTTGTTTTGTTGCAGAGCAGTGTCTGTGACGGCCGTTGTGGTTTAAGGCATTGTTTGTCGAGATGTTCAAAGACTGCAGATCTGTATGAGGCACATAGATGCCAAGGAGTAGGAATGTGACAGTGTGAGAATTTTCCCACCGGTTAATCGACGTGACAACACCGGTAATACCGGTGTCATTGGGGGGCGGGGCCTCCACCTCTTTTTTGAAATCGCTTATTAATGCCGTTGTGGCCTTGTGCAGCCGTGTGCATTTTACTTTCACTTTCAAATTAGCAGCAATTGCTTGAATGGTAGGTTATTATTCTTGCTGAAAAACACAACAAAACAGTACAACAACAGACTCACTTATATTAAACATAGAACGTTTATTAGCAAAATGAATAAGAATACACAATGCTAGGCCTAATATAAAACAATAAATAGGCCAACTTACACAACATTTATATAAAAAACTGAAAATCAAACCATGGAAACTGTGGAACCAAATAAATAAGGAGCAGAACATTTAAGTTCTTTAGTCAAGAGCAGTGAGTCAAGTCAAGTCACCTTTAAAGTGCATATTGCAGGTTAAACATTTTTTTCGAGATGAATATATAACCTTGTACAAAAATACCATATAAAAAGGTACTGCAGGGCATAAGGGCATGAATTTAGTAGATAAAGTGACGGTCTCTATAAAAACCGCTTTTTTTCCAGCGTCGCGTCATTTTACGTCACTAAAGGGAGTCGATCGCCGAGCTCTGTGTTGATTCAGTGCAGAGTAGGTTGATATTCAGTAACAGCGGTCATGAATCAGTGTGTTTTCGGTAGTTTTTGTATTCTATTTATCATCGAAATGGTAAATTATTGTGTTTGTGGAGGCTGCACAAACTCCAGCCTGTCAGGACATCGAGTCCAGAGGTTTACTAACAAGAAGGACGCTGCTATCTTCCTTGCCGGGGTGTGTTTGTGCAGGTGAAGAGACGGACTTCACTTCTGCATCTGCTTCGAAAACACGTTCATTATAGACCGGAGGATTATCATCCTGGCGATATGATGGAGTTCAACATTGTAATATTACTGTAAAATGATTATATTAAATGAATAAACTTACACACGCGATGCTTCTTCACCGTTTTTACTTGAATCAATTTCAACACTGATGAATACAAATTATGTTCACAAATTCATACAGTCTCACACTCACACAAAACAGTTTTGAATTATGTGCTGGTAATGTACTCCAATTTCATTCATGCCATGTATATAAACTTGACTGTAAACGTATAGCTATACATTAAAGTTACACATAATCATGACGTCATATGCCCCACACAGTGATCGGCACAGAATAAACTCATAACACATAATGAATGAATAAAGGATAACATTACAAGAAACACATACAGTAACACTGCATGTTCGGCCTCCGGCGGGAGACACGATCACGGATCCGTCAGAGAGATGAAACGTGAATGGTGCACCGTAAGTCTTGTTTTTTTATCCTTTTTTTTTTTTTTTACATTTGTTAACTAACGTTACCAAATCAGTCGTGATGAGAAACCGCTATATCACGTAACGTTAGTGTGGACGGATATTAAGGAAGTTTATTAGTTTCTGTTATTAGTAATCAATAACGTTACTCCTAGATGACCAATAGCTTTGCTTTTGCCTGATTCATAATAATCTGTACAATATTGTGATCTGATATGTAACTGTTACATATCGTTTGCTAACGTGTATAAGCTAACACCGGTCTCTGCCCTGTTCTCCACTGGTTCTCCTCACACAACAGCTCAATTTGTCTCTTTTGACCGTTAATCTGTCTAATTCTGGCCTGTCCTGCTCTCTTGACCACATAGCAGGCTAATTGTATGGCTGTGGTTTGTTATACGAGTATGAATAAACATTTACAATTTCCTCAGCGTCCGAACTGTCATTGAGATCCATTGTTTTCCTATTGTTATATTGATCGCGCTCCCTTCAGTTACGTCACTTCCGATTTGGCATTTTTCAGATGCGGAAGTAAAATTCTCTCACAAAAAAACGACTCCAGAAGCCTAATTAGCGTATTTATACGTTTTTTTTTTTTCAAGAAAATCTATTTCATACATTATTTTTCTATACATTGAATCACTGAAGCTCTAACCTGCAATATGCCTTTTAAGAGCTGTTGTGCAGCCAAAATTATATACCAGTTATCAATGTAAAGCTGCTTTGACACAATCTGCATTGTAAATATAAATAAAGGTGACTTGACTTGACTTTATTTATATAGTGCTTTTTACAATGTAGATTGTGTCAAAGCAGCTTTACATTGATAACTGGTACATTATTTTGGCTGCACAGCAGCTCTTAAAGAATAGCGTCAATGCAGGCAGATCAAAGCACTATTGAATATCAAATGTCAAGTCAAATGCCAAGTGTCCCCAACTAAGCAAGCCAAATGCGACAGCAGCAAGGAACCCAAACTCCAACAGGTGACATCAGGTGGCAAATAGGTGTTAAAATGGAGAAAAAAACCTTGGGAGAAACCAGGCTTAGTCGGGGGGCCAGTTCTCCTCTGGGGGCCAGTTCTCCTCTGGCGAACAGTGCTTTGTTACGACTCAGGTTGCTATCATAAGTCCGATAGGATCGCAACATTCAAAGTATTTATTTCAGTTCCATCCAGTTGAGGATCGTATTCATCACGCCGGTATGGACGGTTGTTGAGGAGCTGCGCCACTGTTGTCGTGTCGATGAGGCCTTCACAATGGATGATCTAGTTGACTCAATCTCTGCTGATACTTCAGGGCTGCGTTGTGGTCGTGTCAAGGCGCAGGTCCTTGGTCTCACCTGGATACGGCCCGGATCCGGTTGACTACGGTAAACCTCGGGATAAACAGAAAGACTAATATCAGCGTAGATGCCATTCTTCTTCTGATGTAACGAGTACATCTGGTGTTATAGGAAGTGTTCCCGGTTCCGGCTGACCTAATTTATGCAGCCTAATAATCCTTTAACGGATTTGAAAATATAAATTGATAGTGTTATGTGTATGCCAGGTTAAAGAGATGCGTTTTTAGTCTAGATTTAAACTGATAGAGTGTGTCTGCTTCCCGAACAATGCTAGGAACATTGTTCCAGAGTTTAGGTGCCAAATAGGAGAAGGATCTACCGCCTGCGGTTGATTTTGATATTCTAGGTATTATCAGCTGAGTAATTCTTTCTCTTTGATTAAAGCTGCTGTCCGTAAGATTTGCCTCTTAGTCGCCATCTGTTTGAAACCTGCAATTGCAGTTATATGCAGAATTATTATCTTTACGTGCATTGTGCATCGGCACAGCTCCTCAGCGCGGATAAATCTAATGTTTGCTGTCAGTCACCATACTGGTGTGGATACTGAACTTCGGAATCACAGATTGTAGTCTTGAAGTTTGACCAAAGTAGGAATTTTCACCAGAAAATGTCATCTGAACAAGTAACATGTCTGCCACTTTTGTTCTGAACAACTGAGGGAAAAGCATTAGCCTACAATAAATCGTGCTGCCAATGGTGATTAAATCTAACGATTGCTTAGCTCATATCGCATCAAACCGTGCAAATTATTATTGTTGTTATACTTTGTTCTCAAATTGTTAATGTTAACAACATAAGCATTGCTTGACTATATGTATTTAGTGTGTGTTAGCGTTACCTGTAGATTTCAATTTCTGTAGCCACTCTGCAGTCCGAAGTATTTTGCTCTTTGACCACAGCTGAATCTCCAGTTGTCACTGATGATTGTCATTTGGACCTTTGAGCCGCTACCAGCAATCTATATGCATAGTCTAGCTGGGACTCTTTTCTTTCTGTTTACAGACATGACGTAATGACGCAAAGACGAACTGCTGCATGCTCGAATTTCCCGTGGAGATCCACCAGTATCGATTTTTATTTAAAACATTATTACAAGCTTACTGTTGTGAATCGGGCTAAGGTAAAGGCTGATTTATACTTCTGCGTCGAGTGTACGCCGTAGCTACGGCGTAGGCTGTGTGCACTCTTCAAAAATGCGGACCACAAGCGCTGTGATTGGTCTGCTAGAACCCCTCCCTCAGATCAAAAAACTGGCGCGGAGCACTCGGAGAAGAGCGAGCGAGCACTTTCAACTTCCATATGAATGAAAAAACACTGTTTCAGGGGACACATACAGTTAAACTGCAACAAAAGTCATTACCTATTTGCCGCTTCTCTGCCGTTTCTATTCGTAAGCTTCTCTGACAACGTACATGACGAGCTGCTTCTTCGGCTTTTGCCTTTGATCCTCAACATGACCGCGTACACTGCCTCCTAGTGGTCTGCATGCACGTCGACGCGGACAACGACGCAGAAGTATAATTGAAAACAGACGCATAGCCTACGGCGCAGAGGCGCCGGCGTAGGTCTGACGCAGAAGTATAAATCAGCCTTAAGGAGATGGTTTTGAACACTGGCTGGTTATGTACTTGCTCAAATTTATTTTGGATAATTTTTAACCCAAAAAAAGTTAGGGACTGCAGCTTTAACATTAATGACAGTTTAAGATCTGCCGCTGCTGCACACGACGAGGATCTGACACTCATCCCATTTTCTCACAAATCTTTACATTCAAGACTTAATTTAACTCTTAACTCTCTTATTTTGGTAAGATTGTCCGAACCGCGCCCGGAACGGAGCGGTCACACTTGTCAAACGAACCGGGGTTTAGGGGTCAAACGCGCTCGGGCACGGTTCAGTGAGTCCAGAAATTTAATTTCCGTGGATCACTAATTGTTTATTTAATTTTTTTTATTTTTAGGGTCTGAGCACCGATGGTGTGAGGACCCTCTTGAAATTGCTCCATTTATAATTTTGTTGATTATTTTTATTATTTTGACCTTTCATTCAAATACATCGAATATGGAAAAAATTGGATTTGTGCCGAATGAGACAGGTTGGCTACGTGAGCCCAACGCCATTTTCTTTTTCAGTTTTGCTTTAAATAATTTCATTTTGGCTTGAGGTTTATATAGCTAGGCTGATTTTATTTTTCATTCTTGTTCTGTTCTGAGTACCATTAAATTGAAAGGATTTGTTGTGAAGTTTGGGCAACTAAAATAGTATATGTAGTATATATTTAGTTTTATTTAATGATATTTTACTTTTTTGCATGTTGTCTACTGTCAGGAGCAATTTGAATTATTTTGATAGTGCAATTGGTTGAAGAGTTACGATAACATGAATACAGCTTGGTTTGATGTGTCGGCGACAACACAGCCGGTTTAATAGGGTTAAAGGGATATTTGTTCTAAATCTGTATGACTTTCTTCTGTGGAACACAAAAGATATTTATAAGATCTTTGGAGTCCAAACAACATAGATCCAACTGTAAGTCAGGTTAGTAACAACATGAGGGTGAGATGATTTCAATTTCATTTTTTGGGTAAACTGTCCCTTTAAGATTGGCCAGCAGAGATACTCCCTCTGGAAGAGGTTGCCATTTCATGCTGATCTAGGTTGATCCTCCTCTTTTCAAAAGTAATCTTTACCATCAGAACTGTTCTCGGATCATTGCTAATGTTAAGATTTAATAATCTTCCCCAGCACAAATAGATGTATACCTTTTCAGTATTATTTTTAAAGAGTTTTGAATATTTCCTTGACCTTGACAAATCAAATCATGTCTAGAGTGGTGGTTTAGTTATTCTTTATATTAATTTATCTCTATAGTGGTGTTGATGGGGCCAAATGACATCAGTGTGGCAGGTGTTTCTGACAAATCCTGGATTTTGCAGGATGTGGGAGTGTCATGCTCTCTGTCTGCTCTCTTGCACTGAATATTTAGCTTTTACAGTGTTTCAGTGTCAGGTTTAATTTGTAAATGAGGTGTCAATGTTTGATATGTTTTGTGAATGCTGCTTCTGTGCCTGTTTAGTAGTATTCTCTTTGTGGATGGGGAAGTCGTGGACCAAAAGAAATAGACAAGCACCAATTATGTGCACCAATTTTGTCTTTGTGCAATATATTCAAAGTCATTTGAAGCCACAGAAGAATATTTACATTGTTAAAGTTCACAGAAACTCGCCTTCCCTCAGCTCAACTGCAGCTGTCAATCATTTTCCATTCAGTATTCAAACAGCACGCCTCATCAGGTTATGACAGTCAGCACGGTAAAACTCTCTGCAATATGATTCCCATTATAATGCATTATCTGTAGATAAAGGGCTATGGATTTGCATGAAATGACTTTATTTTGCTGGAGTTTATTGCTGTTTCTAAACGATGTCGTACTCGCTACTGGGTGTTTGTTAGATCTCACAGCACAAGGACTATGAATTAGCATCAAACGCACAATAAAGGAATTTAAAACTGAAGAAACAAATGATCAATAAACTGTTGGACAGATATACACTAGGATTTGTGCACTCGACATTTCTTGATTTTGTGACTTGAACGTTTCAATGCTCACTGCGCACTAGGGCTGGGTATTGACACAATTTTCACGATTCGATTCGATTACTATTCACATGCTTTCAATTCGATATCGATTATTTTGGATGTAGAATTTTGAGTTACAGTACATGGCAAATTTTCTAGAGGAAAAAAATCTCAATGCTGTAAATTATACATGTTAAGTCAGTTGGTACTACTATAATAATATTGAAGGTTAAATTAACTTATTTATAAACAAACACTTAAATTATTATAAATAAAAGTTTAGAATTACATAATCATATTTCTACTCCAATTCGTTTTTTGAAATATAAACATTTAAATCGCTGCTGTCATAACTGATTTATTCAAACATGCATTAAATATTGAAGAACGTGAAAAATTATAATGAATATTTAACGGTGCATAGCTATATTTATCAGAATGTTGCTTTCTAGAGTACATTTTTCTAGCAGACTAATGAGTTTATGACATTGTTTACAAGCTGTTTTATTGACGTCTTTCCGAGGTTCAAAACACTGATTGAGCGATTACAGGAGACATGATACGGATTTAGGTAAGTTGAACTGTATATTTTAACATACCTTCAGATTTTTAGCCGTGTTTATTTTGCGCTGTAACTGGTATTAAAGCAGAGGAGAGGATGTTCACATGTGCTTCGTGCTGGTGCTTCTCTTTAACTGAGGCGCTAAAGCGATCTGTCACGTCACATTAAACGGCACCAAAACGGTATTTATTTCTTGAATCACATAATAAGATGGACGTCATTTGAAATCTGAGACTTTGCTTCATATCAAAAGTAACAAAGCACAAAGATTATGGCGAATTATTCTTTTTATTTATTTTTTTTTTGGATGGGAGGCGCTGTATATTCTGCTCATTCATCAACTGAAAACAGACTAGACTAATCGATTCTTGGGATTTAAGAATCGATATCGGTTCGTAAAAATGAGAATCAATTAAAATCAAGAAATTAATATTTTTTTACCCAGCCCTACTGCGCTCTGTGACTCTGTGTTGCTTTAAAGGGTTAGTTGACTCAAAAATGAAAACTCTGTCATTAATTACTCACCCTCATGTCATTCCACACCTGTAAGACCTTCTTTCATCTTCAGAACACAAATTAAGATATTTTCAATGAAATCCGAGAGGTACATGACTCCTCCATAGACAGCAATATAACCACCACTAAAGACATCGTTAAAACCATTGACGTGACTGCAGTGGGTCAACCTTAATTTTAAGAAGTGATGAATACTTTTTGTGCCCAAAAACAAAACAAAAATAACGACTTTATTCAACAATATCTTTTCCTCTGTGTCATTCTTAAACGTTGTTTACGTCCAGCGCTTCCAGGTTCTACGTCAGAACGCCGACTCGTTATTGGCCGGATCCTGCGTCAGCATCACACATATGCATCGTGCTGCTCACGTGAATGGTGTCAGCCAATACTGAGCCAGTGTTCGGACGTAAATTGCTTTTGTTTTTGCTCACAAAAAGTATTCTCATTGCTTCATAAAATTAACAACTGCAGTCACGTCGACTGATTTAACAATGTCTTTAGTACCTTTCTGGACCTTGTTGATTATACATTGCTGTCTAATTTGTGTTCTAAAGATAAACCAAGGTCTTACGGGTGTGGAACGACATGAGGGTGAGTAATAAATGACATCATTTTCATTTTTGGGTGAACCCTTTAAGCACATCATTCTGCACCCAGGATGCACATAAGCGGTTTGTGGCGTTCTGTTTTGAAGCATTTTATATAATCATGGTTTTGGGCACTGAAAGATTATCAAATCCTTTCATTTTTAAAGTCTTTTTTTTGTCGTATCTATCATATGATGTTGCCCCATAAAAAGCTGCACAATACATTTAAAATAAGCTTCTTTTAATTTTATATTATTTGTATATAGGCTAATTCTTTACATTCATATATAAATATAAAAATTATTGAATGTAGGGCTGCACAATTAATTTCAATTAAATCACGCCGTTTGGCAAAGGCTGCAATTATTTCATGCGTAGCTTGTCAGAGCTGTACGGCTCTGTGATCAGTAGTAAATGGTTCTCCATCTGAAAGCCAGAGGGCGCTCTCACGCAGAAACTGCAAATATGCCCTGCCGCTGAAGTAGATAACACTTGTCATTCCAGGAAATCCCTATGGGCATCATACTATCACTGTAGCTGAACAAACAGAAAATTGAAACGCTTTGATTAAATATGACTAATAAACACACGACTGCCTTATTCTGTGTAAGAAGCTACATCATCTCGCAGAAGGATGCTAAACTGTCGTTATGAAGTGAGTTTGGAGTAAAAACATGTTATTAAATGATGTATTTTGTTGGACAAGATGTTAATAAATGCTTCTCATGTCTGGAAAGATGTCTGATGCGTGTTGTTTTTTCAAATGCACATTATAAGCAACTCAAACTCGCAGTGCTTTCAGATGGATTAGCTTTTGGAGCCATACTTCATTGACAAGCGTGCATACAAAAATGTAGTTTTTTTCTCTATAATGAAGTAGTGTGCATTTAGTGGATTCTAGATTGTGTTTAACAAATAAAAAAGTGACCATTAGTTCATACTCTATATATCAGGGGTTCACAAAGTCTACATTCAAAGTAGGGCTGGACGATTAATCGAAACCGAAATTCAGAAGCTCTAACCGACGTAATTTTCCCATGTCGGTTATTTCGGTTTTTTAATCCTGTTAATACTTCCCCCTTAAAAACATACTACCGCGTGTGTAGCCACGTGACTCCACCCTGTCCAGTCAACACGCAGGTGAACGCAGAGTCAACACACGGAGACGGCGCGCGAGTGGTAACCATGGTGGTAACCCTTGCGTCTTCACTAAACTGTGTCAGTTGTATGTGTTTTAAGGTTTGTCAGTTTGGACATTCAAGATATTTTAGACAATCGGATGTGTATTATTATATCAAGCTACCGTGCTCGCGCAACTGCATTGTGGCACGAACACTCATACAAACAGTAGCTGCGCAAAACGTGAAGATCGCGCGCACAGAGAGGAACACAGAAACTAGTTGTCAGGGCTGTCCTGTGATTTATCACTAAAGTATCTTAGAAACTCAACTTATTATAGCATATTTTTTTCTTCTATTGAAGGAACTATTTACAACACGGCTTCACAATGAATAGAGAGATGGTATGACATTCACACACGCAATTGCTCTCATTATGAGAGCAATTGCATACTGTGCTAATTTATCTTTATCTGATTTACAATGAGCAGAAATCTGTAAGAAACGTTACGAACCATAGATAAAATAGCTGCTGAAAGTGAGCTGTTATGTCAGATCACTCTTTCAATAGGAAGAAAATATCCCACCTTTTAATAGTCTAGCCTATTTACAGTACAAACCTTGTCAGTGAACTATGAGGGCAAAAAAAACAAAATAATCGTTCGTTAATCGTAATCGATGTAAAATGTTCAATTAATCGAGGTTTTGATTTTAGGCCATAATCGTCAAGCCCTAATTCAAAGTTCCAAATATGAATTTTTATCAATGTCAAAGGGCCGGAACAATCTGTTATCACACAACTTTTAATGAACATGCATAACAAATCAACACAAATATTTTTTTGAAAAAATAAAGTGCCATTTGCATTCAAAATACATTAATAACAAATGCAAAAGTGGCAAAACCATTAATTTAAGTGTCAGCTTTTTTTATGAACAAAACACAATAAGAGGTAGGTAAAAGCCACTATTCCACTGTCGGGCCAAACGGTTCTCATCGATCCCGGGCCCGGCCAGCTGGTACGGTTACGGTTTCATTTTTGACTGTGGGGCTGATAACGGCCGGCCTTTTGAAAGTAATACAAAAGCGGCTGTCGTTGCTTTGGTTACGCAACGGTTTACTGATGATATGAGATGTAAATAACGACCGTGTTATGGAGGAAGATCAAATATTTCTTTTAATTTTATTAATTTGTGTTTACATCGCTCAAATAGAGCGCAGCCAGCTACAAATTAGTGCTCTTGAAATACGAAATGGAGGCGGCTCGAGAATTCCCCGAGATTGAAGTCCAGACTTTGAGAACCCCTGCCCTATATAATCACCTTTTCTGTGATTGGCCAGTTTGTTTTGATTGTTTCAGTTATTTACTGAATTGAATAAATTTATTTAATATTTAAAGTTGTTAACTGTAATCTTACACCGTGTCTACACCGGACGCAAGTGGCGTGACGCGACGCGTCAAAAGACAATAGAACCCATTATAATCAGTGATATTGTCTACACTGAGCGCAGTGCGGCATGGCGTGACCCGTCAAATTCCTGACAGTAAATGGATTCCCCGTTCTATTTCTGACGTAGTCCAAGTGCTTTCCAACGGTCGCCTTGTCGCGTTCAGCGTAGACAGCTTTTAGCTATTGCGGCGCGACGCGATAAAAGTCGCGTCTGGTGTAGACACAGTGTTACACTGCAAAATAACTTACAAAGGTTTAAATTCATCACAATTATTTGATGAATGAAGCACACAAAAATATGACCCTAAAACAGACAATTAATCAACATAATCGTCAAAGCCATAAAACTATAAAATTTCATAATCGTGACAGGCCTAGGTCGAATTTATGGCATGAATGGATGCAATTAATTGGAGGAGCAAGTTGAACCTGATGAAAGAGAGACAAAAGGTATAAAAGTGAAGTGTGGACATATCAAATAATAGGTCTGCTGTATCTCCTGATTAGGCTGTGCTCTTGTTCAGGCTCTGACAGATAAGCATTATGAAGTGTGTATGGAAAATCCCATCTGCTAACGTTCTGAACGGAGGAGTACTCAGCCAGCTCCAGTCATGGAGATTCATGCTGACTGATTTGGGTATGCAAACAGACTCTCGTGTTGGTACATGGGACAGAGCTTATTAGTGTGTACTGAAGTGTGACCTGTGATCTCTGATAGCCAAATAAATGCCCTTGACCATTTGACCTGATATGAAAGTCTTAACTGAACACATTTATTTCAGGGTTATACAAAAAATGTGTTCTTGATTTACTAATATTTAAGTAAAATGGGATTACTTGCAACTGTTGAAACAGTCCAGCATTTGCTCTGATGATAATGCATTGATTTGAATGGAGGAATAGAAGTGTTTGTGAGGTCACCGGAATAGCCTAACTATTATTGGGTTTACAGTTTTTCTATTATAATGGAAAGATTGTGGACTGAAACCACTGAAGCCTTTGGTTGCATCTTCTGTTGTTGCATTTTGCTGGTACGTGTCGGGTGTCAGGAGAGATGGATGCTGTCCAGCCTCAGATAGCACCGGCATTGAGCCTAAGGTCAACAGGTGTGCTTTCACAAGACATTACATCAAGAGACAGCACTGAGTCAGCGAATGCTGTGCACACGTCCATGTTACCCTTAGATTACATTGTGCATTATTCTACATTTTTGTTTAATAGAAGAAAAAAAACATAAAAATGAGCCATCCTTTAGTGTCTGCGCATTTTTTACGTGCATTAATACATTTGACATCTGGCTTACCAGTGCTTTGGCAACAAATCAAGTCACCTTTATTTTTACAGCGCTTTAAACAATATACATTTTTTCCAAGCAGCTTTACAATAACAAACAGGAAAGTAGCAAAATTAATGATGCGAACTTCATCAAATATAAGACGAGTTCAAGTTTCAAATTATTTCTGTTTATTTGGATAGGGACAGACACAATATAGATAAAACTGAGACAACAGCCATCCAATGCAAGTATCATAGTGCTTGTAGCCGAAGCTTATTTGCATCACTTGCACCTTGAAGGGCTTTTATAAACTATAACTACAACAGCAAAAAACAAACAAAGGGACAAAAAAAACTAAACATGAATTAGAGCTGGGTGGTATATATCGAGTTTGTACGATATATCAATATATATATTTTTTTTTATAAATGATATGGATTGAGGCAATACATTTTTTTTTTTTTTTTTTTTTTNTTTTTTTTTTTTTTTATATCGATATACAGTAATTTGATACGAGCACATAAAAAAAAATTGCGGAGGATGCAGAGTTAGCTGCTGCGGTGAAAGATGCATAATCCATTTTGTCATGAACATGAGACATGCTTTATATTAACCCTCATTTATATATTATATTAACCTCCACTTTATATGAATTTATATACTTATATTAACAATTAGGGCTGCCCTCGACTAAAGATTTTTCTAGTCGACCAGTAGTCGTTCATTTAAGCCATTAGTCGACTAATCGCACATTTATATTAATAAGCCATAAATCATAATAATGAGCCTTTAATCTTCTATGTAATTAGCCTAATCAGCGCTCAAACTCGCATAAAGCTTGCCTCAGCGCACTGGCAAACATAACGATTATGTGTCGTGAAAAAACGGCAAGGAAACTTTCTAAACATTTCAATAATTTACTGATAATGTTTTCTCTGTTTTCGGCTGCAGAGATTAAGTCAACGATGCTGACTCGTCATCTCCACAGTAGTGGACGCGCATATATGCAAGTTTCATATGGATTGCATAATCTGAGAATATTTATTTTCCTTTTGATTTGGCTCGGTTCATGTTTGTTAGGTGCTCAAGTTCACTGAGACCGAGAGCAGAAATCGCATCCTGATTGCTTTCATTGTTTTATAAAAGCACAACGTTTTGCTGTTATTGTGAGTTTACAGAAATAAAAGTAGACCCGTTACATTTTGCATTACTCTTATCTATACATTACTCTTAATTTAAATGCAGTGATCACACCGGCGCCTCCATGTCATGCAGTTAACACGCTCTCCACACAAGCTATGTGTGTAGAGCGTGTTTACTGCATATTATTTGGATATGCGCCAAAAAATAACACACATTTATCTAGGACTAGGCTAACATTAGAGCGAACGGACTTGTAAAGTTGCTACTACTTACATGTTTCAAGTGATAAGCCATATTTGAGGTCGATGAATCATAGGCGAATGTTTGGATTTCCTGTCGCTAACGATCTCTCCCTCAAGGACTGCGTGACCTTGGCACTTCCTGTGGAGTTTTTTTTTTTTTTTTTTTCTGCGACTAACCCACTAATAAAATCTTGGTCGACCAAGCCTCTTCAAGTCGACTAACGGTTATTCGACTATTAGAGGGCAGCCCTATTAACAATTTTTTTTGTAGGCTTGTCAGTTTTGACCGGGAACACCACAAGTGTGACTTTGTGCCATTTTGTACAAAATAAAAGCATTTCAAAACAAACTTCCTGGTTAAATATTTAATTGTTAGTATCTCAATTGTTTACGTTCACGTAAGCCATAAGCGACTGTTTATGAGGAAATGTGCAGAAATGGGCATTTTGACATAATTTTGCATGCATGTTCAAGCACAGATATATGTGAAAGAGAATGGAATGCAGTGTTCACGTGCATCTGCGTGATAGACCATTTTCACAGACTGTGATAACGAGTTTTATGATGGTTAAAATTTGCTATTAATCCGAGAATCACATGCGTTTCGAACCGTGGTGCCTGGTCCATACAGCTCAACTATGATCCTGATACTTAACATCGCACATCCTGTGATGTGACTATCGTGGATGCGCACATTGTGATATTGATGTCTTGGGGGTAAATTAGGGGTGGGTATTGACACAAATTTCACAATTTCAAGATTAAATTTCAATTCACAAGCTTGAGATTCGATATCGATCACTTTGGATACATATATTGGGTACAGTACATGGCAAATTTTCTCAAGGAAAAATATTCTCTCAACTACTGCTGTAAACTATACAGGGAGTCAGTTGGTACTACATTACTATAATATTGAAGGTTAAAATGAACTGATTTGTATAAATAATATTTGTATATTTGTATGAATAAAGTTATTCTAACTTTACAAATACATAATTATATTTCTACTCCAAATTGTTTTTTTAAATTAAGGCCTAAACTTTTAAATGGCTGTCATAAAAACTTGACAGGTTTATTCAAACATGCATTAAATATCGAAGAACACTGAGCAATTTACATGAGACATGATACGGATTTCGGTAAGTTGTACTCTATTAACATAACTTCAAATGTTTATTTATGTTTATTTTGTGCTGTAACTGGTATTAAAGTGGAGGAGATGATCAGTTCACATGAGCTTCGCACTGCTGCTTTGCAGATCTGCTGCTGTCTCGTGTTGTTAATCAAGCAATATTCACTAGAAAAAAGGAGAACTCACTTTTTTTTGTGAATAATTACTTTGGGAAAACCTTGCAGTTTTCAGTGTTTACTTTAGAAATAATTGAAAACTAGATGCAATTTGTTTTAAAGGCCCTTTTACGAAGTTTTGATTTATTTTTTGGGGGTGTACTAGAATAACACAGTCTGGCTTGAATGCGCCGAATAGTTCTTGTTTGATGAAGCCCCTCCTCCTGATACATAAAATGTGTTGTGATTGGTTAGCTGGCCCAGTGTGTTGTGATTGGCTCTGCTTAGCACGTGTTCGGGAAACCTCATGCCCCTTACCGCAACAACGAGCTCTACTCAGATGTAAATATTACGGATAATAAACAAGATGATTGTGCAGGGCATTTCAGAGTGGAATGTTTTTTTTTGTTTGTTTTGTTTTTTGTTTTTTGGGGGGTACATTTCTTAGACATTTTAGATATGATGTTATACACCATTTAATCATGATATTTGTCAGAAAACTATGGTAATACAAACAGTAATCGATCACAAAACCATGGTAAATTTTCCTAAAGGGCAGTGAACAGCCTTACAAAAGCAAGAGCTTACAAAAGCTTCAGTAAACACTAGGCTTTATCAACACTAGTGTTGGCTTGCAGGCGAGTAAACTGTTAATAGTAAACGCAACTGCAAATAATAAGACATACTTACAACATACTTACTTACAGTTGTGATCCACAAACAACTGCTCCATTTCAGGAGAAGCTTTTGTGCGTAGCCTGCATTGGACTCTCTTAGGTTCTGGAAGCTTTCCTCCATTAAAAAATGTGCAGCACACAGATAAACGTTGGGGTTATAATGTTCAGGAACTGTGCTTAAAATGAATTTTATTCACTCTAAGTTCATCAGCCTTAGGAAGGTCAAACAAATGAGTTTTGGAATCAGGGTGGGAAAAAACAGCATCTCTCTGTCATAGCGACAACAATGCAGCTCAACCAGGCCTTGCCCCCTTTTTTGCGTATTCCATGGGCGGGGATTTAAATGAATAACAATTTGTGGCTTCACAAAACACCGAAAAACTGTGTTGTAGTCCAAACAAGTTGTTCGTTGTAATTCTTGGAAAGTGGATTCTTTTAAATAAAATATTTCTCTTTGGAGTGGACTTTGAGCTTTGTAACCTTGCAGATCTTTTTTATGCTCTAACAGCAACATTACACACTAATTAAAGTTGGAAAAGTGAAAATGCATAATAGGATCCCTTAAATATAATATTTACAATAATATTTAAAGTGATCGTAAACCAAAAATGAATGAGAAATTCTGTCATCATTGGCATGCCCTCATGCCTCAAACCTGTATTACTTTTCATGACATTTTTCTGTGGAACATAAAAAAAGAATAAAAAAAGATATTTTGAGAAATATCTTAGTTTTTTTTTATTAGGGGTGTAACGGTACACGTATTCGTACCGAACGGTTCACGAGGCAAATTCCAAGTGGAAGTCGTCATCCCTATGCCCTATGTGATCATCCCTGTGTGAGCAGGGCACGCATGCGCCGTATGTAGCCATTTGGAATGCACTTGGCAAAGGGAGCGACGTAATTTCCTCATTATCTTCAGCTGGGATGTTCCCGTGACAACGCAGCACAGTGTCCGTCAGCAGATTTCGCTGTTTTAACGGCATAATTCTTTTTTCTTTTTAGCCTAACTGTTACAAATAAAAACATACATTTTATATTTTAAAAATATGCTATATAATACTGTATATAAAAAGTAATGTATATTAAACTTTTAAAAATATTAATTTTATATTATTTATGCCGGCGCTGCGTTGTCATGGGAACATCCCAGCTGAAGATAATGAGGAAATTACGTCGCTCCCTTTGCAGACCTGCCAACATGTACGCATTTTGCGTAGCGGGTACGCATTTTGACCTCAAAGTACGCTGGTACGATTTGTCTCTCTATACTACGCAAAAACCCGGTGACTCATCCAAATCCAGCAAAAGGAAGAGTTCGACCAGTCATAGCACTGGGTTCATTTTCCCAAATAGCAAGCGGGGATGATTGACAAATGCGTACGGCCTATCAATAAAAAGAGAAGAACACAAAATACCGCTCGATCCCTCCTTCCACTCCCGCCGTCTCAGTGACTGAGTGAATTCTCAAAGCCAGGACAGAACAGCAGTCACGGTACTTCTGACTGCTTAAGGTAAACGGGTATAAAATGCTCAAGTAATGTTGAACAACAAATCTAAATAAAATTGAAATCGCTATATGGCTTAGTGATTATGAAAATGCTGCGATGTGTGACTGACTGACAAGCGCGAGTCTGGAGAAACGGGCGTTTATTTATTTATTCTCAGTGTTGAGAAACGTACAGCCTACATGTGTTGCGTTATTGTGTTAATAATAACTAAAGTACCCAATTATGTTACATAGCCCACTTATTTTGTATGAAAACTAGCACATTAGTTACTTATGCATTTAAAAGTAGCCTACCGGTTGTCTCAGTGCTGCACGAGCTCTCTCTCATACACACAAACGCGCGCGCACACAGAGAGGGAAGAGCATTGTAAAATGAAAATTGCCGTGCTTGGTTTAAAATTTGTTCTTGCTTGTGTTATTTTTTTGTCAGAAAACATTTTTAATTATCCACCCGTGTTTTTAAGATTCGTTAAATGACGGACGCTTTAGTTAACACAACCCCTCGTTATATCGGACTAACTTCTACTTGATATTCTTGAATACTCTATTAGTTTTGCTCTTATGGGTCCTGTCTATTCATTGTCAACTGTTTTCTATAAATATGTTTGTATTGGCTAACCTTTAATCAGCGAATGTTTGTCTTGTTTATAATTTAAAGACAGCACGTTACAAATAGAAACCCCTTTTTTTCTGTGGGATTTAGTATCATATTTGGATATTGGAATAATTATTAAATATTTGAAATGAATCACATGTAAACTTGATGTTTACTGTTTTCTAAGGGTTTCTTAATTTTAGACTAGTTTTCATTACAAAACCTGTATAAAAGACTCGACTGTCAGGTTAGTTGTATGTAAATATAGCCTACTTGAAATTGCAAAAATTCACTTGTGGTTGCCTGTAAAATAAGCCTAGTTATTGTTTTCATTGGTTTTGATGCATGTAACCTTAATAAATAAGGTTATGACATCAAAAGCTACTAGATTAATTCACTTAAAGTTTAAGTATTGTTAGACAAGTAAACAGTAAGTAATAAAATAGGAACAAATAATCAAATTACAAGTAATAGCACAAATAAATACAGCAGAATAAACAAATGAAATGAACAGTGCTTTTCAGGTTAACCAAATGCGCTTGCATAACGATCTGAAACTATTTGGATTCGTTCGGACCACTCTGTCACTGAATCATCTGTAGTTGTTTCTTGGTCATTAACAACAAATACAGATCAAATCGCTCTGTTTTCAGGTGTTTAACAAGTTTACTTTGAACTACGCAGCATGGCCCAGTGGATAACGGAACGAAAGCTTAAAGGTGCTGCGTTTATTCCCGGTCACCATTATTAAACAGCGTTGCGACATCTAGTGAGAAGCGTTTCGATTCGACACACACCTCTCGTTTACAGACTACAAATCACTTGATGATTAAACTAGTTTTAAATCGGATGAAACAGTCTCAACGTTCCCAAAAATACTGATGAGGAAAACAGGAGAAACGTGCCATGAATGAAGATAGAAGACTTTTAAATCCCCAAATCACCACTCTTACCAACATTTACCATGAATGATCCGAAGTAAATTATCATGGAAATGTGGAATATTTATATTGAAAACTATGTTATAGCCATTTATATTGCAATATATTTATTAGGTGGGTAGGGGAATATATTATTCATGTCTTTTAAGGTGTAGTTTGTACCTGTGTTTAGGTGTTTTTTATAGCCCTATATATCATATCATAATATAATATAATTTGACAGTGGTAGTGAGTAGCCATGTATGGTTTTATCTGTGGTTACCAAGTCTCACTATGAGAATATTTTCATTTAAGTCTAATAATTAATAAAATAATTTTCACCAATAAGAACCCCCCCAACAATAAAAACAACTGCAGATAGGCAGAGCCATGGAGCATTGAGTCATTCTTGAAAAGACAGATGCCACTTGGTGCAGTCGTTTTCGTTGATGTGCTTTGTGTCGACATATTGATATCATTAGAAATCTCATGGGCTTGATAAGATTTGAAACATTTTTTGTTGGTTTTAGGATGCCAGCGCTTTTTCTGGAAAACCAAGCAGAACATTTGCATGGCAAACCTTCCTGTAAAACAAAGTATGTTTTGTCAATAGGTCAGACATTGTGATCTGAGACCTTTAAAAATTTGCTCGCTCATGTAAAGAGTTTGTACCGAAGAATCCATCACAATTTTTTTTTTTTCTCTTGAAATATTCTTATGTTTTTCCCCCCTTCCCTCTATCTTCCACAGGTGGTTTGACAGCACAATCATGCCGTCGTTGAGGCCGTGATTGAGTAGCAGTGCTCTAGGCCCCGTCTGAGCCTCCGGCACCGCACCAGGCAGCCGCAGCATGTCCAGTTCGGGCTTTCCCCCCAGCCAGGGGTCCTTCAGCAGCGAGCAGAGCCGTTACCCACCACACTCAGTGCAGTACACCTTCAGCTCCACACGCCACCCAACGGTCAGTACCACAAACACCTTTGCCTACACCGCCCGTTACACTGCCTACAAACTACATAACAAGAATGGTGCTGAAGTAGAAATGTAAAAGTAACTTTCCTCTTCCTGAATCGCTTCTGCTTTGGACTTAACTTGTTTAATTTTGTGTGTACAGTGCAGATCCTGAACCACAAGACTAATAGCACCACCAGTTCTCTCAGAGCAGGCCTAATATACTGCTGCAAACAGCTATAACATGTCCTTAGTTTAACAAGAAAGGTGTTTTGTAAAATGTATAAACAGGAAACAGGCTTGATGGGGTTTATACGTCCTCTGTTTATCCCTAAATGTCAATACCAGTAGGATGTTAATACCAACAACCCATGTGTTTTAAACCCACATTAGCTAGACATGTACTTGCAGGGCTCAATGCTAAGGTTTTTTTTTCTCTACTGGCCCAGTTGGGTCGGGACAGTGGTTCAAATTTGTACTTTTTCAATTTAAATTTCCACTGTTTACCTCCAGACCTAACCCACTTAATTGTTCACCTCTGTATAACAAGTGCTGCGTCATGGGGCGTTCACACGTACAGCAGTTATATTGCTAGAGAATGGATGTATTATTGGTTGTAGTGGGAGTTTCTACTGCTGGATGATCTCACATTATTGATTGGCTGCATAACTGCCCATAAATTTTGAAAATCTGCATTTCTGGTGTTCATGGACAATTCAGTCCACCTTATGAGCAAAGTCTGCCTTCGAGTCAATTAAACAAGTTGTTTGTAAAATGAATCCCAAGCCGTTTTGTTGTGACATCACAACGAAACATTAGCATATTGCCCGCCCATTTATTGCGTGCATAGACGCCAGGGACACTTTTTTTTTTTTAACAATACCACAGCAGTACAATCTTTTGATGTGTTCCCATCATTTTACTGACGACTGCTTCTCAAACCTCTGGGAGTTTAATGCAGGATTCACATAACGCTTGGTCTTAAAATATGGATCAATGCCCATTTTTTTTTTGACCAGCTTGCTCCTCTCAGTGTTTCCCATACATTAACTAGACTACTAGACTATGGTGGCCCGCCACATTCTAATTTGTCCCGCCACAGTCTCAAAATTAAACGAATTAGGCCTGTCGCGATATTTAAATAACCGATTGATAATTGCGCTCTTTTATACAAATAAAAGTAAGTTACAAAAGCAAGCAGGGGTTTTCTGTTTGATTAGCATTAATAATGACAGCAGGTAAATTTGGATGCTGTCCCTTTAAGACTGACTGGACCGATACATTATACTCATGCCTTGTCTTTCTCAACTGTACCTTCAGTACTCAGTTCAGTCCTCAGGCACTGTAGGGGCTTCATGTCGCGTGTCTCTCAGACAGCGCTGAGAAAGTTTCTCAGAGAGCGCACGCATATGCTGAAATTAGTTGTCTTTCACTGCTAATTGCACTCCAATAGTTTTAAACCACTTGTTTAGAAACCGCAATGCTTAAAAATGCATGCAAACGATGACAGCGCAGCACAGCAACGTCACATGAGAGTAACCGCGATAGATACGATAGTCCAAAATCTCTACCGGTTGACAGATTTCTACTGGTTAATCTTGTCTACCGGTATATCGTCCACCCCTAGCCTTACGGAATGCGCTGGTGGTGACGTGTGATGTCTGTGTGAGCAGGGTGCACAGAGGTATGGCAATTAGGGCTGTCACGATTATGAAATTTGGCTGACGGTTAATTGTCTAATAAATCACGGCGATAATGACGATTAATTGCCTGTTTTAGGGCTTTGGCGATTATGACGATTAATTGTCTGTTTTATTGCTTTGACGTTTAATTCTCATACATTTTTTGCTTGTTCATGAAATAATTTTCACACATTGTTGTGATTATTTAAATTAAATTTGATTACATTTTAAAGTTTTTCCTANATGTGTGCATCATTGCGGACTTCGCGGTGATCTAAAATCACCGCGATGAGGTCAAACAATCGCGGTGAGACGATTATTTAATTATTGTGACAGCCCTAATGGCAATACATATGTTGACAATCAGGTAGGACATTTTTTGGTCCTGAGACTTCCACAGAAGATATGTGTACGTTTTAATATTAAGACCACTTCTATTATTGATTGCTATCAGGATGTGAAGAGAGTTTAAACCAGTATAACAAAAAGTGTTTATAAAACAAATGGCCTACTATGGACCATTGCATGGACCAGTAATCAGTGGAACATTGATTTTACATTAACTTCTCCTTCATCTTTTTTATACACAACAACAGTATCTCTCAGGAGGTACTGATTAATTTTGCTTCAATATCTTCACACCTATTGGTAGTGGGTGCATCGTGTCAAATTGGCATAAAAGTAAAGCAAGTCTGCTAATTTGCATAACAAGTTAGCGCATTGCCAATTGTTTCTACTGCTCATGTCTCTGGAAATTACCAACTCTCATTGAAAAGGAATGACTTCTAGTTTTTACTCTGCAAATTGCTTGTAAGCTTAGTTTCTCTATTTCCCCAACAATCCCCCTCTGTCTCAGATGAAAGGAGGCCAGAAATGGCTGGGCCTCAACGTTACAAATCAATTTGGGTATCACTAGTACATTCCTCAGAGCTAGAGAAGCAGAAATAAACAGACCCCAGCTGTTCTTTCTCGTTTTTGGCACTTTTTCTCTTTTTTTTTTTTTCTTTTTTTTTATTCACATTACTCAATTATTTACACATTTCCTGTTTGCAGACATAGACATGACCATGTTTGTTCTGAGGTTGTTAGCAGTTTAGATGCATCTCTTGGACAGATGGTCTCAAATGTGTGTGTCTTCTTGAGGAAATCTGATGTCTGTCTATTTCAGTGAGGTGACCTCATACCAGCAGATTTGCAGTAATCCTGCTGTACCGCAGCCAATTCAGACAACTGTGATTGCATTGTCACCATTTAGCCGTGCAAAACTGTGTCTGATATCAGTATTCATTTTATAACATTAAACTGTGGGCATGTTTTTCATTTATTCTGACAACATCCTAATGAGAGCTCTCTGAAACTGAGTTTCAAAAAATACAAAAATGCTAAGAAATGAGTCTGATCAGTGTGCGATTGACAAGAGCATAGCCAGTCAGGGATTCCATAAGACCAACTAGTCTTTCAGAGAACCCATGACTGGTTAGTTTTGTATGTAGAATTGCACTGAATAATTGTGACGCAGGAGCGCTATAACACTTAGTGCCACTTTGATGAAATCAATTCTTTAACTTGATGTTGTTAAAGAATGTCTTTTGCCCTGATTTTGCCCGGTTCTTTTTAACTGAACTTTAGTCAGAGATTAAACTAGCTTCAAGAAATGACTCACACATGGCAGCTTCGGTTGCTGAGTTGCTCTCAGTCCTGCTCTGCTAGTGTCTGTAGTTTTCTAGTGGTATGATGATGACGGCTGGGTATTGTTTGAATTTGAGCAATTCTGATTCTGCTTATAGCAGAATCGAAATATGCATGTCTTATCGAATCCACGGTTCTTGGAAATTTGAAAACTGTTCTAAAATGGACCCCAGCCCTAATGATGAATTGAGAGTGAATATGATCATCTCATCTATAGCAGTGAATGTGTTAAAACAGATTTATGTGTGTGTTTTATAATAGCATGTTTTACTAGAACGTACACTGAAAGAACATTTGTGAAGGAGCAGAGATGTGCGTCTGTGTGTGTGTTTCAGTGGAGATGGGTGTGTTCCTGACTGTCTGGGGGGCTGACTTGTCACAAAGAGTTTTTTTTATCTTTATCCCTTTCTTTCTCTCACATTCGTACACACTCTTTGTCTTTCTGCCCACATGTCTTGAAGGCTTCTGAGCCCTCATCCATGGGTTTTTGTTTTGCCCTGTGTTTCCTATCTGATGTGTGTGTCTGTATTTGTTTAGGAGTTCACAGTTCCCGACTACCGCAGCCCCCTGCAGGACCAGCAGCGCCGCAGACCTTCACTACTGTCTGAATTCCACCCTGGGACTGAGAGGTGATAAAACCGCCCCTACCCCCTTTTTCCATCTTGAGATATAATGCTATGCTTGTTTTATTTCTACCTGATTTAAAGATAACATATGATGAATGTGTGAGCAGAGTAAAGATATTAATCAATAATATCATATCAACAGATTTTACACTCTCCCACTCCAATAAATCCAGATGGATAAAATCTGTCCCACCATACATGATTTCCTTCTGAATAATTTTTTTGGAAACAACTTGGAAGTATTATGCAGAGCTGACAGCATTATCACATTTCAGTTGATGATTAATAAAATTATTGCATTTAACTATTTAGTTGTATATTTGTCACTCATTTATTTTCATTGACAAATGTATGATATCCTTTCCTAGCCTAAATATTGCATATATAAAAAATTCCTATTAATAAATATTGCAGGTAGAATGACATAAATGTAAAATTTTAAATGTTTTGCATTTTGTATAAAATTGAGCATTAGTAACAAGAATATTACTATACTATATCAGTGTATTACTGTCCTAATTTCTTCTGCTTAAGCCTTTTGAGTTTCTGTGTGTAGCTGAAAATTTTTTTGTTTTGTTTAATATGCTCCCAATTCGAAATCTCAGAAATGCTTTTTTTTTTTTTTTTGATCGATATGTGTTTGGAATATAAAGTGCACAAAAAATAGTTTTTACATCAAATAATTGTGATAAAGCTAATATTGTGAAAATGTAACTTTTTTTGTGTTGTTTTCAGTAATACTGTTTGGTGCTGAGGTTTTTGAAGCATAATAATTGTAATTAAAAGCATCTACATTGTCTCCTGCAGGCCGCCGGAGCGCAGACATGGTTATGAGCATCAGTTTCATGCCGTGCCAGGTCAGCAGGATCAGGAAACTCTTGAGGCTAAGCGTCCCCGCATCGAAAACGTATCTGAAACACACTTTACAAGAGCTCAGCCCACCGGCATCGTACTGGCCCCTCCACATGCCATACAGGACACCATCAGGGCCTCTGGAGAGGTCAAGAAGGTGATTTAATGTACATACATACCAGAAGAATACCAGTGTGAGAGATTTAAACATTTCCCTATTCCAAAAAACAAACAGGTTTCAGTTTTTATTTAATTTGTAGCTGCACTATTGTGGCCAGATTGGCTGTTTACGGTTGTTTGAAGGCTTATATTTATTCTTGTGCTCCCTCTCCTTTTCCGTTTTGTTTTCTGGGACAGGAAACCCAGTTTAGTGTGAAGGTGGAGGCCTCGTCCCCAGGTGGAGTTCCACAGGTGGGCGAAGATGCGGACACGTCGCCCTCCAAACTCTCTAAAGAGGAGTTGATTCAGAGCATGGACCGTGTTGACCGTGAGATTGCCAAGGTCGAGCAGCAGATTTTCAAACTGAAAAAGAAACAGGTGTGTAGCCTCACTTAACACAGATGAGAGAGAGTCTTCAATGCTGCTACAGCTCAAGAACTATTAACTAATATTAATTTTGTAAATAAAGAGCTTATGACCATTTCAGGCATTATTTATGTGTTGACAAGATTTGTTTGCTTAAATAACAACTAAAACTGCTGACCTTTTCACTCTCTCACTGCACGTCCCAGGGTTGAGCTTCATGATATTGGAAAGTTTCTTTTCACTGGTGCTCACTACTAGCAGTGGGTTGTTGTTTTTTTAAGTCTTTATTCATAAGCCTTGTGGGAAATGTTGCCCTTCTGAGAGAGGCTTGTCACAACTCCTTTGTCTGTGCCAATTATTCTTTCTATTTGATGGCAATGCCAAATTCTTCAGGATTGCATCATGATAATCCCAGAAGCAGCAAGTGTACACATTCATTCCTCACTCTGTTTTTCTAAAATATCTGATTGTAGAGACACTAGGATGCTGGTTGTTTGAAGGTACTTTCCCTTCTGTTCTGGCATGATGAAAACCGTGACACAAAAACCAATAAACTGTTATTCATTTCCTCATTAAGACTGGAAGTCAAAGTCTCAGTCTGACTAAAAGTTTATTTTTTCCACCAGATTTTTCTTTTTCTTGCTTATCAACCACTTGATCTTCAGTTTTTGTTTGATCGCTTATGTTAAGGAGATGAAATAAGTCTCACTTCAGCAGCAATTTAATTATACAATGCAGTTTCAGAAGGAATGTCAAAGGGGAAATATGTTGAGGATGTGTATGAATGCAATATTACACCTCTGCACATCTTTAAGAATGTTTTATTGTGTCTAGTGTAGCCATGCATCCCTCTGATTAGTGGTGCTTGCTGAGCCAAGTATCACTATTATTATTGCACATACCCAAGTATTTAACTTTTGCAGTGTAAACTCGTCCCACACTATTTGTACTATGGACATGAATGATGCTTCAATTTTTGTGCTAAAACAGAGAGATGTTGTAAATTTTTCTTGCGTTAAAGAAGTCGAGCCAGGGAACAGAGACATTAAGACTTTGGAATGAGTTATATTTTTTGTGTGTATGTTTAAATGCTTGTTTCAAGCTTCACATTTAAGGTATATTGTCATGTTTGTTGTCTCTTAGCAACAACTGGAGGAGGAGGCAGCAAAGCCAGTAGAGCCAGAAAAGCCAGTGACTCCACCCCCTGTGGAACACAAACATCGCAGCATCGTCCAGATCATTTATGATGAGAACCGGGTACGAACACATTTATACATGGTGTCTTTCGCCCATTCTCACTCTCACCCACTCTCTCTCTCACACACAAAGAAGTCTAAAGGATTGTGCTCTTTACAGATCATATGTTGTCATAAGTGTTGTTAGTGTGTTTAAAGGGTTAGTTCACCCAAAAATGAAAATTCTGTCATTTATTACTTGCCTTCATGCCGTTCCACACCCGTAAGACCTTCGTTAATCATCGGAACACAAATTAAGATATTTTAGTTGAAATCCGATGGCTCCGTGAGGCCTGCATAGACAGCAATGACATTTCCTCCCTCAAGATCCATAAAGGGATTTTGGCATGTTTATTTTTACTCCTTTTCACCCTGGAGGAGAAACAAGTGATAAATTGTTTGTGTGCTTGTTTCTGCTGTTGAAACGCACACCGTTTCACACATTCTGTCTCTATCAAAGCTGGCAGTCAACAAATGAGAGCACAGTTTGTTCATTTAGTGTGGTGTGTCAGCAGGCAGACTATCTAAACACAGGGACATACATCTGTCTCTTTTATCAACATTCTCTCTCTGTTTTGTCACAGAAAAAGGCTGAAGAAGCCCATAAGATACTGGAAGGGTTGGGGCCAAAAGTGGAGCTGGTGAGCTGGTGAAATTAATGCAATTTTTCTGATGCAATAGATTGCGTGTGTGTGTTCATCTAACTAATTTGCATATATTTCCTGTTTCTTTACAGCCTCTGTACAACCAGCCCTCTGATACTAAAGTCTACCATGACAACATTAAAACGTGAGTATCCGCTCTCTTTAAGCTCACAGTAAATAATGCTGATGGTTACTTTGACATGACCAATCAGATGTGTGGGAAAGGGATTGCACATACTAGATGATTAGTTCATCATCAGTTGTCCTTGTTTTTTTTTCTGGGGATGCACAATATATCGGTACCATGTTTGATTATTAGCCATTATTAGAAGTGTTTTTTCCCCCCTGCATTATTTAATTAATTCTTTGCTGTCGTTTAAGTTAATGCCTAAAAACACAAATAATTTTATTCAATGTAATAATTTAATAATTTGATTAAATATAATCTTTATTTTTAATTAATTTAGACAAAATAGTAATTTTGAAAGTGGTTATAGGCCAAAAACGATTTATTGTTGGTCAATTATCGCTCAGAAATCTAGTATCATGTATACCTACTTGTTCCGGGTCCCATTTAGGGCTTTCACAATATTAGAGGTTTGCTATGCAAATATCATGGTCAAAAGATTATAATATTATAGAAGTGTTGTGTACAGTCGGCTCTGGCCCATTATCTTTTCACTGATGCCGACATTTATTTGTATGTTTGTTCTATTGTATTTATGCTATTGATCGTAATTTCAATATTTGTTCTTATTTTATTACTGACAGTTTACTTGTCTTTAACAGTATTTGAAATGTATATGAGTTAGGCTAGTAGTTTTTGTTGTCAGAACCGTTATGGATCAAAAACAAAGACAATAACTAGGCCTATTTTATTTATTTATTACTTTTTTGTGGTGGGACCAGTGAAATTTTTTTGACAGGGCAAGTAAAAATTTGAACCACTGGCCCAACCAGGCCAAATCTTCAATCTTTTAATCAAACCTTTTTGGAAAAATCTTTAGCATTGAGCACTGAGAGGGCGATATGTGTTGTATCAGTGAGTATTACATGACATCATATCTCTTACTTTGACACAAGAAAGTGAAAAATGGCAGATAGACATCTACAGATATATAACCTGCACCATTATGTATAAGTGTATCATTCAACTTTTCCCCATTGTCTAGAAAAAAGCAAAAAAAGTCGCCATATCAAATCGCAGAACTTGTAGAATCGCAATTCTTAAAAATTGTGATACATATTGTATCGACACCCAAGTATCGTGATGGTATCAAATCGGGAGATAGGTGTAGCCCTATTTACTGTGTTTGTTTTCTCTCTTTTTTTGGCCAATAAATTACACTCAAAATACAAGATAGTTACTTGTGAATTACTAGGTACTTGCTACTGGTTACATACCTGTTTCTTGCTGGATAATTTGATATTATTATTATATGTGTAGTATTAACACGATTTTATCAGTATTTAATTTTTTTAATATGATGGCTATTGTCAATACCGGTATATCGCTGCACCCCTAGTCCAGAATTATTTTGAGTGTCTTTTAGAGGCTTAAACAAATTAGAAGTGAGTGAGACATAAGTATTTTTTTCAGCGAGCAGCATTAATCTTGCAGTGCATATATGTCAGCTTTTTCGTTTCTCACCCACATCATCTCAGCTGAGAAATACTTTTAAGCAGCCAACAGACAGTTGATGCAGCATAGTGTGGTCAGTCACTTGTAGGGCTGTCAAATAAAAATTTGAATGTAGAATATTTGTCGAATTTAAAATAATTTTAGGCGGCGCTGCTGTGTTGGTCATTTAAAACATTGCAGAAATAGAGCAGCTCAGTGTGGAGAAGATCTTGCTTGCATCAAAACCGTAACCAAGTCATTCACACTGCATTTTCTGCGCTGCTTATCCGTTGTGTTTTTTCCCTCCCATTCCACTGCATCCCACTCCCATGTTTTTAAAAGCAAAAGTATTCTGTGTGATCGGTGCTCCGGCTCTTTGTTTAAGGGTGCGTTCACACTTGTAGTTCGGTTCGTTTGGTTCATTTGGTCCGGACTAAAGAAGAAAAAAAAAAACATTTAGTCCTGGTCCGATTAGCGTTCAGATTGGCAATTTTATCACCGAACCAAAAGATACTGAACCTTAAGCCATAGGGATACATTCACAACGTGATTGGTCGGATTTTATGACGTATTACCTATTTTGAGACGGAACTTACCGAAGATCCAAAACAATGCTGTGTGCTGAGGTAAATGCGCGTTTGTTGTGTGTGTGTGTGTGTGTGTAGCCTGCATGTGATGGTATTTTGGCCAGCTGGGAACTCGTGAAGAGCTTATAAAATGTGTAAAGTAGTCAAAACAGCGGCGGGAATCCAGCCGTCTCACACACAAACAATCTGCTGCGTGAAGACGCGCGTCTGATGCCTGTGATGGGCAAACTCGCGACTTTGACAAGAAAAACCGACATGCGTGAGGATTCTGTCCTTTTTAGGGTCTCGTCTTCCTGTTTTTGGTTCGTTTATATGTCTTTGGTCCGTGTTGCATTCATATGTCATTCGAACCGCACCAGAGTTCGTTTGGAAGCGGACTGAGACCCATCTTTTCAGCGGTCTTGGTCCGCTTGTTTGGTGCGCACCAGGGTTCAGATGGCAGCGTTCACATATGTTCAAATGAACCGCACTAACCGAGCAATCGCACCAGGGTTCGTTTTAATCGAACCAAACATGACAAGTGTGAACGCACCCTTAAACTATGTATAAATACATGATGCTGTTTTGTTCATAATTGTTTATGCAATTTACTAAATTATATTTTATTTATAAACATTAGTTTAAACGTTATGCATTTTTTTACAGACATATTTCATTGCTTTTTAATTGCTTTTTCATTGCTTTTAAGTAAAATATTCGTATTTAGTTTTTCAGCCACTTTGATAGCCCTAGCAACTTACATGAGGTTAACAATGTCTCGCCAACTAATTGACTTGTTGATTAGTAAACATGAATAGTCATGCAAACCTTAATATGGGCTCAATAATGGTCTCTCCTGATTTCATTGCAACACACACACACACACACACAGAAGAATCACTCTGATGCTTGCCTGTGTGTGTGTGTGTCCGCTTGTGTGGTTATCACTGATGAAATGTCTGTGTTGATGATAAATTGAAATTGCTGCGTGTATGTAGACTGGTCAAGGTCGGTCTGTCGGTTGGTCTGTCTGTGTGTTGTGTACAGCTGACTCAGACAGTCCTCCACACAGACAAGTAATGGGGGAGGATGGGTATGTGAGGAGTGAAGTTCTCTATTAGCATGAATCAGCAGAAAACAATAGTTTCATACCATTCAAAAGCAGTGATGGGAATAACGGCATTATAAATAACTTTTTCCAGTAACGAGTAATCAAACTAATACATTTTTCTCATGTTATAACGCCGTTACTGTTACTGACAAAAAGTACACGCGTGTGTGTTGGGGTGGTACACATGCTAACTGATAACGATTGGTGTGTGAGTAGAGATGATGCAACACCTGCAAAGGGTTTTGACTGAAATAGTACAGGTTAGTCATACAAAAATATAATTTTAAACTGATGATAATGTTCGATGCTCCATGTATGTGTGTGTGTCTGTGTCAGAGCATGCGAGCGGAGTGCGAGCTCAAACCAGAATACCCTTTGTGACATGCTGGATCGAAAATGTGTGAAATAAGTTTTATTTCTAGTCGACTAGTAGTTGTTCATTTAAGCCATTAGTTGACTAATCAAATTTATATTAATTTAATTTCTTAAATACTGGAGAGAATAAACCATAATAATGAGCGTTTACGTGATAGAGGCTATATAGTAGGGCTGCCCTCGACTAAAGATTTTTCTAGTCGACCAGTAGTCGTTCATTTAAGCCATTAGTCGACTAATCGCACATTTATATTAATAAGCCATAAATCATAATAATGAGCCTTTAATCTTCTATGTAATTAGCCTAATCAGCGCTCAAACTCGCATAAAGCTTGCCTCAGCGCACTGGCAAACATAACGATTATGTGTCGTGAAAAAACGGCAAGGAAACTTTCTAAACATTTCAATAATTTACTGATAATGTTTTCTCTGTTTTCGGCTGCAGAGATTAAGTCAACGATGCTGACTCGTCATCTCCACAGTAGTGGACGCGCATATATGCAAGTTTCATATGGATTGCATAATCTGAGAATATTTATTTTCCTTTTGATTTGGCTCGGTTCATGTTTGTTACGTGCTCAAGTTCACTGAGACCGAGAGCAGAAATCGCATCCTGATTGCTTTCATTGTTTTATAAAAGCACAACGTTTTGCTGTTATTGTGAGTTTACAGAAATAAAAGTAGACCCGTTACATTTTGCATTACTCTTATCTATACATTACTCTTAATTTAAATGCAGTGATCGCAAGCTGTGTGTGTAGAGCGTGTTTACTGCATATTATTTGGATATGCGCCAAAAAATAACGCACATTTATCTAGGACTAGGCTAACATTAGAGCGAATGGACTTGTAAAGTTGCTACTACTTACATGTTTCAAGTGATAAGCCATATTTGAGGTCGATTAATCATAGGCGAATGTTTGGATTTCCTGCCGCTAACGATCTCTCCCTCAAGGAATGCGTGACCTTGGCACTTCCTGTGGAGTTTTTTTTTTTTTTTTTCTGCGACTAACCCACTAATAAAATCTTGGTCAACCAAGCCGACTAACGGTTATTCGACTATTAGGGGGCAGCCCTACTATATAGCACTCAAGCGCACGCATAAAGCTTGCCATAAAGAACCGGCAAAAGTAATGGTTATGAATGTGACAAAAACAGCAAGGAGACATTTTAATTGTTTATCAATAAACTAATGTTTTCTGAATCGGTGTCGGCTGCAAAGATGAAGTTGACATTGCTGACTCTCATCTCCGTGGACGTGCTTGGAGAGAAAATGCACATTTCATTCGGATGACATAATCAGAGAGTAGCCTTGGCTATTTCTTTTTGTTTTGAATTAATTTGTTTAAAAGTAGACATTTCAAGCTTTCTATAGATATATTTCTCATGTCTGTGAGGCAAGCAGCCTATACACTGAGTTTCGGTTCATTTAGCCTATAAGACGCGCTCCAGTTCACGTGCAAGTGATCACGCCGGCGCCTCCATGTCATGATTATATTTTCTGCTATATTTGCTGCTTATTTATTAAATCCAGGCAATTGGTTGATGAAACATTTATTAAAATTAAGATTCAGTTTTTTACAAAATGAAATTCACTTTAAAGAAAGGCTTTCTACAAAACAAAACTTAACAAAGTGGTCAAAATCATGTCTGACCTACTCCATGTCTCCCGATATATTGGGCATCTTATGATGTATCCTATCTTACTCATGTTGTTCACTTTTCATAATCAAATAGATGAATTTACATAACATAACATAGGCCTACTTAAACAAATTATTTATTTTTAGACTTATATTTAATATTGGGGGCATCCAAGTTAATTGACACTTTTTTTNTTTTTTTTTTTTTTTTTTTTTTTTTTTTTAAAAAAGTAACGCAATAGTTACTTTCCCTGGTAATTAGTTACTTTTATAATGATGTAACTCAGTTAATAACTGAGTTACTATTTGTGAGAAGTAACTAGTAACTATAACTAATTACTTTTTTAAAGTCACATGCCCAACACTGTTCAAAAGTTTGGGGTCAGAAAGATTTTTTAAATTTTTTATGTAATGCTTTTATTCAGCAAGGATGCATTCAATTTATCAAAAGGGACAGAAAATACATTTATAATATTACACAAGGTTTCCATAAAAAAAAATGCTGTTCTTTTGAACTTTCTATTAAAAAAAATCCTTAAAAAAAAAAAGTATCACAGTTTCCAAAAGCAGCACAACTGATATCAGCTTTGATAATGATAAGAAATGTTTGTTGAGCACCAAATCAGCACATAAGAATTTCTGAAGGATCATGTGACACTGAAGACTGGAGGTAATGATGCTGTAAATTCAGCTTTGACATCACAGAAATAAATAAATTTTTTTAAAATATATAAATATAGAAAACATATATTAAATTGACATTTCTGTATTTTTATTCAAATAAATGCTGCCTTGGTGAGATCTTACTGGGAGCTTACTGACCCCAAACTGCACAGTAATGCAGATAAATGTGAACAAATACAAATGTTGATGACGTTAAATTAATTTGGATGTTATTATATATTATTAAACTAGGAGTAAAAGTCATTAACATTTATTTATTTTTCATGTGCTTTTATCCAAAACATCAGAAGCAAGTTATGCTAGAGAGACAATAACAGGAAAGGTGCCATAGTATGAGCTTGTACGGAGATGGAGATGAGACAAAAGGAAGAGAGTAGGGAGGGTTTTTAAAGAGTAAGAAAGTAAGTACACTAACAGTTGTAAGTCAAGTGCTCATGGAAGAATTTTTTCTTAAGGCTTTTTTATTTATTTATTTTTTTTAATTAGAGAGGGATTCAGCTGTTCTGATGAAGTTGGAGGACTCATAAGAGGCCGTGATGTTTGTCTGTGGGCTGGTTGTGTATCAGCATAGAGATCTTAAGTGTGCAGTGTTCGCTCCTTTTATGAAAGGGAATGTAAACACTATTTTTTTTTTTTTTTCCTGCAGGAATCAGATGATGAGGAAGAAGCTGATTTTGTTTTTCAAGAGGAGGAACCATGCACGCAAACAGAGGGTAAGTGTTTCTCTTTTGTGCAGTGGCAGAGAATGAATGTGTTTGAGAGAGTGTAAGTGCTCCTCCGTCAGGAGAGGTGACCGAAGTTACAGAGAAACTAGAATATTTTGTGGTAAATCAAGACTGGATTAAACACACAATCCTGCATGTCCATTTTCACACAATTTTATGTCGTTACAGACTATGCTTTATGTATGGCATTTGTTTGCACATACAAACACAATCTGCTTTCATGTGTGGTACAAATTGCACTGTGCTTAGCAATCACACATTTAGTTTTTGCTTGGATGTGTGGGGCAAATGTTTATAGTGCTAAACCGAGAAACGAGTAAAAACGACAAATTAAAAAGTGATTCCATTTTGATCTCTATACCTTATTGGGCATGCCCTCATTTGCATATCAGTCAACTTTTACTCATGATTTATAGTTTGTGTGTCTGAACAGCAACAAGATTTAAAAACTCTTAGAAGAAGATGACATTTTGATGTTAACATGGTTTCTTTTTGTGTAGCCCAGCCCAAATCTTATGTTTTAAATTCTGCTCTACATAACTGCATATCAAATATCAAATTTCTTCTGATTGGCTGTGATGGTGTCCCTTCACAATTTCATGTTTTTTTTTTTTTTTTTGTGGACAGAAAAAAATGTCTTGTCACTGGAAAATTATTATATTGTTCTTCCTCTCTTTCTTTGTCTTTTGTAGTCCATTCAGGACTGTTGAATGGCAATGTTTTCGTTAAATCCTGTTCCAAAAAAAGCTGCACTAGCCGCAAAGAAGCATTTTGATTGCTGTTTTTTTTTCTTTCTTTTTTTTTTTAAATAGGTTTGTTCTCAGGAAGGTATAGTAGTTCAGTGCAATCACTTGTTAGTAGACTGGGTTGGTCAGGCCTGCTGGACCAAGAACAGTCAGAATTGTTATATGGCCCAAAGCCAAGAGGATGGTTAATTGTTCAGAGGGAGAAACATTTTTTTTTTTTTGTTCTATGTACTGTAGTATAGACACAAGTCTCTCTGCACAGGTCTTGATCGCGACTCCTCTTGTTGAACATCTTTGTTCTTGCTCACTCCCTTTCCTTGTATTTGGCTCTCTGTATCTTCTTTTGTCTCTTTCTGTCCTTCCTTTCAGCTTTATCTGTGACACTGCAGGCCAATAATATTACAGAGAATACAAAGTTAATAGGATGGAATTAACAGTGCAGTTTATTTTCTGCTTCCCACAGTATTCTCAGTCAACGTGCTGATCTAGAGCCAGTGCATGCAGTTCTGTTCCTCAGAAGAACAGAAGAATTCAATTGATTATATCAAAGAGCAGGGTGTTTTTGTTTTTTTGTTTGTTGTTGTTGTTGTTTTATAAAAGAGAAGATTTAGGGCTGCATCAGTTAGACAATAAGAAATGTAAACAAACTATATCATGCATTTACATTTATTAGAGTATGCTCGCACAGTATGCATGCACATTTTATAAAGGAGAGCATTGGGAAGGTTGTACACACACTATTTTAATTAAATTCTGAAAATTTGTATTTTATGCTGAAAAATATTAATGTTATTGAATAATGAATAAATAATTGCTTGATTACCATAATAATTAGCTTGTGAGCTACATATTTGATAAGTAATAGGTTGTGTCAGCCTTATGTTCAATCAATTTGATCAGTTATTCTGAGTGACTTAATTCAGTAATTTCAGTTATTGTACTTATATATTTAGAAATGAATAAGTTCCCAAACATCCTCTTATGTTTTTAGAGAAGTTGATCAGATAGATTGACCAATTTAACGTCAGATTATTAAAATATAGGATTTTGTTTTATTTCACAAAAATGTTTTCCGTTTTTTCCTTAGGAGCAGAAAATTTGCCAGCGTTATGATGAGCTGATGACTGAGTGGGAGAAAAAAGTTGAGCGGATGGAGAACAACCCCCGCCGTAAAGCCAAAGAGAGCCGTACACGTGAATACTACGAGAGGCAGTTTCCTGAGATCCGCAAACAGCGCGAGCAACAGGAACGTTTCCAGAGGTCAGCCAGGCCCCCCAGCTTCCGTGATGACCCAATGAACGCTCTGTCATTCACACACATTCACCGGTATTGCTTTTCCCTGACACACTTGTGCTCTGTCCTGACTCAGCAGTTGGCCAATCAGCATTGAGGATCCTATGGGTGCTAGGGTCAGAGGTCAGGCTGTGATAGTTCCTCTTACAGAGGTCGCAGGGCTTCCCTGAATTACAGGGAACTCTTTCTGGAACACCACTAAAGCAGAACTGCAGAACATTTGCATAATATTGACCTTGATTCACCAAAAACACAGACTCTGTTGTTTTTGCTGATAGAACAAAAACTTATAAAGTATAGATATTCCAGTTTAATATTACATAAGACTCTTTGGCAGTATTGATTTTATTACTTAGACCTGTTTACCAAAACAAGACTAGAGATGAGATTGGACTGATTTTTTAATTTAACAATCCTATACTACACTGTTTAATATGGCTAAAAAGTCAATAATGAGGGTAATGTCATGTGGTTTAGTCAGTATGCCCACAATTGTTCTGACTGATTCAGTCAGTGAGTGCCTTATTAGACTAATTCAAACTAATATCTCATGAGTTTAAGACGTTTTGGGTCTTTTTAAATAATTAGTTCGATTTACGTACACTTTTTTTAATTTCAGCTAAAAATTAAAATCGTACCATTTAAAGCAGGGGTGTCCAAACTACGGCCCGGGGATGAATTTCATACGGCCCGTAGCTTGTCTATTAAAATCTATTATATGTGGCCTGCCATGCATAATTTACAAATCGTGCAGTTTCACAATGTCAACACAAGGTGACAGTACTAGATTTTAGGCCAGGGAAACATTAACGCGCCAAATAAAGAAGAACGAAACAGCGCTACTTTTGCGCACTGCACAACTCGCGACTCACAAGCTCACAAATGTGTTTAGTTGCTGAGTGTCTTGATCACACGACCACTAAACAGCCAGTGAGAAGTGTTTGAGTTCGGCGTAGAGGTCTCAGGTACAAGCTGCAAATCTCTCTGAGATTTCATTTAGTTTAAAGCCAGTTGAAACAGCGCTGACTGAATAAACAACACTAACGTGCAAATCAGGAGAAACATTGAGCCGATCCAGTTCGAATACTTTTCAACCAACAATTCAACAACATTTATCATGGATTCACTGTGGTAACACTAACTGTAAACGTTGTATTTGGTCAGAAATGTAGGTTAGTATCTCATTTTATTTCATTTTTAATTTAGACGTATTAAATGAGTAATAAAGGCCAAATTACAGACTCTTTTTTTTTTTGTCATAAACTTGCAATTTTGTGCATTTGTATTTATATTAAATGTGTTTATAGTCTAAATAGCCATTCTAGATATAGAAACGATATTTTTACTTTTTACCATGTAGTGAGGTGCCATGTGTGGTTTTACCTCCGGTGATCGAATTAGAGTACTTTTTAATGTAAATAAGAATAGAGTTCTAACTCAGTGATAATATTTAAATTTCACCCTTTAAGTTTTACAGATATTGTTTGTGTATTAATTATTTGTAATCAAGCAATTCTTCTGTCAGCTCAAGCTTTTGTCAATTCTGTCATGTTTTAAAGGAACAAAACATGTAATTAATATATATATATAAAGGAAACGGCCCCCAGATGTGTCCACAACATCGAATATGGCCCCCTTTTAAAAAGGTTTGGACACCCCTGATTTAAAGGATTAGTTCACTTTCAAATTAAAATTACTCCAAGATTTACTCCATCTTTAGTGTATATGACTTTCTTTTTTCTGATGAACACAATCGGAGATATAGTAATAAATATCCTGACGCATCCGAAGTATGAGCTGAAGAATGTGCCTCCATCCACATCCATCCGTCATAAACACACGGCTCCGGGGGGTTAATAAAGGCCTTCTGAAGCGAAGTGATGCGTTTGTGTAAAAAAAAAAATCCATATTTAAACAAGTTATGAAGTAAAATATCTAGCTTCTGCCAGACCGCCTTCCGTATTCAAATTACGGAAAAAAACGGAACTGGTGTCGCGTCAGTTAAGCGTTTTCCGTAAGTTGAATAGGGAAAGGTGTAGGACGTAGCGTAAGCTTTTTGAACTGCGAGAGTTTTACACTTTGTTCTTAAGTAAAATACGGAAGCCGCAAATTATGTCAATTTCCATCTCTGAAAGTATCCTTGTAAACATAGTTGTGTATGGCTTAAATAACACACAAACAAAGAAAACTGATGTGTATCATATCGATTTCGCGCATTTCTTAAAGGTCAGCGCAGGTCTTAAAGTGACAGGCTAATCTAGCTGCTTTCTGTGTCATGAATGTTATCAAACAACAAAATACAAAGAGAAAATCACTTTTGCAGCTTGAAAACAGAATAATTATATTTCAATTTATACAGTGAAGACTATTCAGTGTTATTTTACATTAGATTATTTATTTTGTGTACCTGAATACTTACCTGAAAAATATAAAGCACTCTCTATTTCATTTAAATCACCCCAATCATTCTAGAATTATTAATTCTTTCCAAATAGAGCTATTCAAGTAATCTGGTGAATTAATTTCATATCGCAATATATATTGCAGAAAAACCAAAATATCGTAATGTCAGTTTTTTTCCAATATCATGCATCCCTACTCTAAGCACTCCTAAAAAAAAAAATGCACATTTGAGAACCATTAGTGGAAGTGAATGTCATAAATCATTTGGTTATAGCCATTGTTAAAAAATAGATCCACTGAACATGAATCTTGCTTCTCAACCCTCTGCAAGATCACGTCAGACCTTTTATATATTTATATATATAGTGTATATATAGTTCTGGCAATTTGTGTGTTCCCCTAAATTATTTTTATCACCCCTCATAAAGGTTGCAGGACTTATGTCTATAGTTCCGTTCATTCAGATCAAGCCATCCAACTTTACTCAATGCTGTTTGCCTGTCTTGATTGTTTAGACAAGCCAGAGTATGTAGCTATTGTTGCTGGAACAGTCTCTAAACCAAAGAACTTCAGAACTCTAGAGCTCATGAATAGACCCAGAGGAATCTTGCCAATAGCTGTAACCGCTGCTTCAAAGGCTTTTTGTGGGAGAAGAAACAGGGTGGGACTCTGGTCTTGTAGCTTGCTTGGGAAAGTGCCGTTATAGAGACAACAAAGCCAGGAACAGCGAAATGCTTTCTCTCTAACCATGCTTCATCCTTCCCGTCTTTAGGGTAGGCCAGAGGGGGACAGGCCTGTCTGCCACCATCGCAAGAAGTGAACACGAGATATCCGAGATCATTGACGGCCTCTCTGAGCAGGAGGTAAACTACTAGTTTTACTATCTGATGTATAACCTGAAATAAACTCTGATCCATACAGAAAAAGATGACTGGGGGTTTACCCCAAGTACAGAAAGTGTGTTAGCCAGAGTTTTAGAGCTTCACCCAGATGAGTAGCAGGTAAACATAGACCCCAGCCTTTTCCCGTACATCAGACTTAATTATTTCCTATGAGCCACTGAATTATCATATAGCCAATCTATGCAACATAAAATTTGGCTCACTTTGCACCTTATTTTGGATAAGATCCTCCCACTTAGACAGGAAACAGAGGGACTAAAGAGGCGGAGACCAACCACAATTTATTTTCTTTTATGTACTGTTTAAAGCTAGGGTAGGCAATATTTTTCATGCATTTTTTGTTACACTGGTTGAAAGTCTCTTCACATCCTGATAGCAATCAATAATTAAATTGGTCTAAATATTAAAAAACGTTATATTTCTTCTGTGAAAGTCTCCACAAAGTGGAGTGTACAGTTGATGAAAACCATTCCTACTTCCGGAAGTTGTTGCAATCGGATAAACTGATTGGAGCTTGTCTTATTGGCGCTTGTGATTTTTCGCAAGTAACAAGTTTTGTGTGCAGCATGCATCAGACTATTAGTGAATGAACTGAGGGTGACCCGTGGGTGTGCCGTCGGAGGCTGAGTATAGAGTAATGTAAACAAGTGCTGCAGACCCATTCTGGATCTCAACACCTTTTTGTCTCTCTCAGAACAATGAGAAGCAGATGAGGCAGTTGTCCGTCATTCCTCCCATGATGTACGATTCCGAACAGCGGAGAGTGAAGTTTATCAACATGAATGGTCTGATGGATGACCCAATGAAGGTCTACAAATCCCGCCAGTTCATGAATGTCTGGACCGAACACGAGAAGGAGATCTTCAAGGAAAAGTGAGTAAATGTGGCTTGTTTTGACGTGTTGAGTGAGAGTGTGCTTCATTTTGTCAACTTTGTCTCTTCTGTGGTGCAGGTTTGTGCAGCATCCAAAGAACTTCGGGCTGATCGCTTCATTTCTGGAGAGAAAGGTGGGTTTTCTTTTTTGTGATTCAGTTTAGTATGGTGGACTGCTGTGCTGTCACACCCAGAACTGGATGTTTACCAGTGGATGTTGGAACTGAAGCACTGTATAACAGCTTTATTGACTCTGATCACACCTCCCCACCTACAGACAGCATTTTTTTGTCACATTAATGGTATTTTCTTTTCAAATACAAGCCCAAGTGATGCAGCTGTATTTATATTTTCTCTTTCCCTGTGCGCAGTGTGTGTCTGATTGTGTGCTGTACTATTATTTGACTAAGAAGAGTCAAAACTATAAAACTCTTGTCAGAAGAAATTTTGGAAATCGTCGACGAAGGAATCAGGTATTTAAAAAAATCCCCTTTTTCCTCCTTCACTTGTGCATGGATATGTGTGGACATGTTACATTAAAAATCACATCTGATGTTGCTTCCGGTTCATCCATCATACTGGTAACAGAAGTTGAGCTCTTTGCATTGGGATGCAATTAGGGCTGGAACGAAGCGTCGATTAGTCGATTTGTGTGAAATACGTTGATTCGTCATGCTATTTATGTTCCCTTATGATGCCAGCTCCTGGGCATGGTGGAAATTAGCTGTTATTATGAAAATATCGAGCCCGAAAGCCTAAAGTGTAGAAATGTTTAAAACGGAGACAGAATAAAATGGTGCTCTGCACGCTCTGTAAAAGCGAAATGGCAAACCACAGCAGCACAACTTCTATGCAGGAGCATCTGAAAAGAAAGAAAACATCCTGGGGCTCTCTTACCTCAAAACGATGAGACGACAGCGTAAGTATTTGGACTATTACAGTGAAATTTTACACAGCACTAGAATACGGTTTTCAGTCTAATATTTTGTGCTTAATACGGCTGTGTTAATACAGTATTCTGCTTTTTATGAGCTGCCGTGGCTGCGAGTTGCGCGGCTCAAACATACTCTCTGCAACTGGTTACAAAGCATTTAACTGTTATTGGTTATTTAAAATATCTAATGGATGAACTTGCGCCTCGATTGGAATCATTTATTTAATTACGCGCTGTCAATCATGATAAAACTTCACATTTTATGGACACCGCCATGGTTCACACTGTTGCTATGGTTACCGCTATGGTTAGTTAGTGTGGTTGTGATTAATCGATTGAAACAATAATTGTTTGTTCCAGCCCTAGATGCAGTATTTCACACAGGAAGCTCTGTTGCACATTTTATAATCCAGGTATTCTCTGCATATGGAAAATTAGCATACTTTGCACAGAATGCATACTGTTAACTGCAGCAATAGTAAGATTAGTGTGGTAGTGTGCTTTTGAACATAGCCTTTGTTTTTTTAGCAGACCACCAGGATTATTGTGGATTTTTGTGGCTCAAAATGACTGCATTTGCATCAACTTTTCGTAGAAATTTTCGTAGAGCTGTGGTGAGCAGTAAATACCGACTAATAATTGGTTATGTAATTAAATTTTTTACTTTATTATTATTATTTTTTTATATATATATATACATGCATAGCTGTTCAAAAGTTTGGGGTGAGGAAGATTCCTGAAAAAAAATGTATCACAGTATCAGCAATAAAATGAAGTTACATTAATAATAAGAAGAAATGTTTGAGCAGCAAATCAGCATATTAGAATATTTCTGAAGGATCATGTGACACTGAAAATCCAGATTTGCCATCACAGGAACAAATAAAACTTTAAAATATATTAAAATAGAACAACTGTTTTAAATTGTAATAATATTTAACTGTTTTTACTGTATTTTTGATAAATAAATAACTAAATGCAGCCTTGATGAGAATAAAAGAAAAACATTTAAAATCTTACCAGCCCCAGACTTTTGAACGGTAGTGTATTAACCAAGTATACACTAAGTTAAGTGACATTACTAAATGCAGATGTTGTCAATATTAAGTTATAAACATGAATCTATAGCTCACAAGTGTTTTGTCATCAAGAGTAAGTAGGCTTTGATTTTGATGCTCCCTTCACAATGACATTTACTGAAATACAGCATTTTGAGTAGGTAATATTGTTCTTCTCACCCTAAAGTTTTTTTTTTTTCTTGTGAGAAAATGGCAGAAATAATGCAAAATTGCAAGCTATTATGTGGGGATTCGTTGACTTTGCACTCATTTTTGTTCATCCATTCATTCTCACAAACAAGGACTGTTTTGAGATGCAGTTTTAGTACACAAGAAGACCCCTAGTGTTCAGTATGCACTGTTACAACATCTTCGTCTCAGTCTGAGGAAGCCTGTGTGTTTTCAAATGGCTCTGTTTTGAATGTTTTTTTTGTTTTTATTATGTAAGAAGGGGGTGTGTTTGAATCATGCTTAATGTGAGGTTGTGCGTTTTCTTTTTTATGAGAGGGTGTGTTTTGTGGTGGTTTTTTTTCGTTGTTGATGCTGTGTCTCATAAGAACTCGGACCGTGTGTGTGTGTGTGTGTGCGTAGGTTATCAGGCAAAAATGCATCTGTGCTTTTAGAGTCTCTTTCTTGCTCTCTCTGATTTATGGAGGGCTGCACAGCTTTCCAGGAATCTGTTTTATCTGTTTGGCACAGCCAAGAGGCTCCATGCTGCTGTCAGGGACCACAGAGGGAAAGGATAAGAACATGAGAGTTTCAGACTCTAACTTTAAAGCTGTTCGAGTGCAGTAGCTGCGGCTTCTCACTTTCACATGCATATACCCAAACACTGTTTCATTGAGGGTAAAATCTGGCCATGGCATCCAGACCAGGCTGTCTCATTGGGACATGGACAAAATATTTCAAGTAAACATCAAATTGAAACTTGCGTCATTTCGTTTCTTAATCTGTGTTCAAGGTCTTATTTTATTTGATTCATCAGTACAGGTTTTAAAGAAATTAAACTTTCATCAAAATCAATTGTGCTTCCTGTGAAAGAACCTTCCTTTTCTCCTGACGTCACCTAGGCAGCACAGGATATTGGTTAATCACATTTACCCAAGCTATTTAAGTGTTGTTTTAAGCTACTATTGTAAGTAAAAGTAACCAATCTTAAAATCTTGCCTATAGTTAATGTAGTCATTTAAATACGATTAAGTCTAATGTAATAAGAGAAACAGTGTCACAATGCTTTCGAGGAAGACCTTGACCTTCAGCCTCCATGACCCAGTCAAAAAGTTTGTGTTTGTGGGGAAGGGACTATCTATATTATGGAAGTAAAATGGGTTATTAATGCAATATCATTTTAACTTTTTAACAACAGACATAATTGGGCATTTTACCTGTTTTACATTTGGTTCTGCATATTTGGCCTGTTTCATCACATTCAACTGTGATTGTGAAAGATAAAGATGCAAAATGATTTGACAACTGCTAAACATGGATGATGAATTTTAGGGCATGGTTAATAATGTATGCCATTCCATTTCATTATTTCATTAAAATCATTAAAACGAACAATTACTTTGAACTTGAAAAACCTACTTTGAACTTGAATTTAGGTATATAACAACCTAGATTTGTTTCACAGAAGAAAGTAAGTCATACAGGTTGGGAATGACATAAGGGTGAGTAAATTATGACAGAATTTACATTTCTGGGTGAGCTAGAATAATGATTTAAAGATTGGTAGTCTGTGAAACTGAACATTTTCTATTTATTAATTTGGTTATGACAACATGTGGTTCAACCAAAAAACAAAACAAAACTTTATCATATTATTGCTCAGTGAAATATTGTAATGTCTGGTATTTTAGGGTGACATAGATATCACAATGGAGTCTTGCTAAGCACTATGTTGGGGGTTGTTGGTATTCTCAGTATTCTGCTTTCGGAGTGTGTGAAATACTACAGAGTAAAGACATTGGTATTGTGGCATTGCAATCTGGTCATTCAATTTAATGAACAATATTTCAAAAATCATTCTTCCCCCGAATCCTTACTCGCAGCGCTCTCTCGGTCTGTTTTCATGGGGGTGCTTTAAAACTTTATTTTCTCTCTTTTCCTTTACTTGTAATACTTGATAACATCCTTAACCGTGAGAATGTTTTAAAGATACTCTATAGACCAAATGCCAGTGTTGTAGTATTCGAGACTCGGACTCAGTCTCAAGACCATATTGTAACGGTCTTGGTCTTGTCATGGACTCGTGTGCATATTGACTCGGAATTGACTTGTACTCAAATATATTAGGAATCGGACTCATTCCCGAGACCACTCGAGTCCCATTCAAAATATTTAATGACTTTTATGTATGTTAATGTTTGGGGGCAAATAGCATTGATAATATTGTGGTCAGTAAAACAAAATGCATTTGAATTATAATTAACATGTCAGTGTGTACAATAGTAACGAATCGCTCAAAAGTCGGAACATTCCTATTATTCTTACATATTCGTCAGTGTGAGGCGTTGCCATAACGCGTTGCTATGGGTTGCGTGCGTGTGCGACTGACTGATTTTCCTCAATCTGTTCCAAACCTAGGCTCTCGAGCCATATATGGTTCTTTCTCTGAGTGCCTATGGTTCGACGGAAGAAAAAATTAAACCAATTTTTTTAACTATTTTTTCCCATCAATAATCAAAGCTAGTGTATCTATTTAATTAAAAATCTATTTATTATATATTTTAAAATATTACATAATTCACCAATGCCGGTTTGTCATGTATAACACCCCAACCAATCGTGATCTGGCACAAGAAGTTCAAATTTCATTGGACAACGTGAAGTAGAAATTACATGGACAGACGAGCGATTTCTGCTGTTTGTCTCATTTTATAAATCAAATTGCATCGCTGACAAAATGGATGTTAACTGACTACAAAGCGAAAAGTCGCATTAATGGTAAGTAGTGTTCAATTCATTTAGTGTTGATACTCCGTTTACTATTTGATGAAACTATCATAGTTAATGAAGCCAAAGTGCCACCTACAGGCCTATTGTGTAAATGTTGGCTGGCGAAATGGTTACATGAAAGGACTTTATTATATTACCATTTTTGATAATTATTAGCTTATGTGGCATTATGAAATAAGTCTCTTATGCTCATCAAGCCTGCATTATCTAATCAAAAACAGCAATATATATTTTAAAAATATTACAATTTAAAATAATGGTTTTCTATTTGAATATACTTTAAGATATAATTTATTTCTGATGCAAAGCTGAATTTTCAGCATCATTACTCCAGTCTTCAGTGTCACATGATCCTTCAGCAATCATTCTAATATGCTGATTAATTTTCAAAGTTGGAAAGTGGAAACAGTTGTGCTGCTTAATATTTTTTATAACATGCTGTGATCCTTTTTTCAGTCGATTGATTTAAAATCTTAATTTAAATAGGTAAAAAATAACAGCATTTATTCAAAATAGAACTATTTTCTACCAAATTACCTTTACACCACCTACTATGTGGCCTTTTTACCCTTAACTGATAATGTTTTTTAAACCAATATCACTCTAAGTAAATAAAATACAGTGTACATGCCATGGTTTATTTGATGAGTATGATGCCAATTTTATTGTTTCCACCAAACATTTACATATTCTTTTAGGTCTTTAAATTTCTTTAGGTCTTGTCTCAGACACAACCTTATGTGAACTCGAACTTGTCTTGGACTCCAACCTCTCTGGTCTCGGTCTCGACTACAACACTGCCAAATGCCATATCTTCTTATAACAAAGCATTTTGAATTATCCGTAAATGTTTTTAACATTTGGTGAATGCTAAGTTAACCCAATCTCTGTTGAAGTACAAGTGATATATCTTGAATATTATCATACATATGAGATGAGCTTCTACACGGCCTGTCTAACTTGATTAGCCCTCTCTCGCCTATGTGTGAGAGCAGCTGCTGTATGGAATCGGCATTAATTACAGCTATATTTCAGCCTATCTAAACAGCACAGACAGCGCTGGATAAGAGCGTGTGTAACAGAGGACTTCTGTGAACACCGCTGCCATGCTGATCACAAGCTGAGCATGTGTCTTTGAGTCAGGAGTTGAGCTGCAGTAATGAGGAGATGATCTGATCTTTTCCACTCACACTGCCTGACCCTTCAGCCACCAGTAGCCCCAGGTGCTTTCTGTGAGGAGGCGTATGCGCAGCTGTTTTCGTTTGCATATGCTGCCGTAAGTGTTTCCTGGTGTCTCTTTAGCTACCTGAATATATACAGCGCAGTCATAGTTTCGTCTGCCACCTGTTGTGATTCTTACGTTTACATATTGATTAAAAAGAGAGGGCAAGCAGGTTCATTTTTTATCTTATCTTTAAAGCGGGCTCTGTGTGCTTGTGTGTGGAGTAGGGTCTGTTAACCGAGCTCGTCTGTGTGTGGGTGGAGTGTATGACCCTTAGAGACCCATAAAAGTGTTTGTGTCAGTCGAGTTCGGCTTACGTGGAGTTCTGAACGCTGTTCCAAACAAACTTCTTCTCAAACGTTCTTTTCCCAGAGTCCCCTGAGAATGTTTTAGAGAAAGAGAGGGCGAGAAAAAGCCAGAAGAATATGCATAAACGGGAAGTACCAACTTTTATTTCTTTTTCTCTTTGTTAAACTGGCAGCCTGTGCGTTCTTCCGTCCCTCCAGAGTTTTTTCGGAGAAAGAGGGAGGGTTGGAGAATGTGTGTGTGTACGCGAGACACCCCTCCTGAGCTGCGCAGTGGTATGTGCCGTTTGCTCTTACACCAGTGAGAAAGTTGTGGAGCAGCTTGCTGTGCCAATCAAAATCCTGACGGGGCTGGGTTAAGATCGGTCAGGCTCCTCTCCCCTCCACCCTGCGGGGATTACCTGGGCTGACCCTAGCACCCAGATTAGCTAGCGCTCGCACACATTTTTGTGTGTGCGTGAGTTGGAGATGCCACTGCTTCTTTAGCAGGCTCAAACAACCCTGTGGCACGCTTTCTCGGAATATGCGCCATTGATCTGTCGAGCTGGGTCCCGCAGCTGAGGATCTGATCCAGCGCAACGGCGCTGTCAGGCTGCCCGAGGCGCGCTCTCCTGCTCAGCCTGTTCCTGTCACTAACTCTGGCCTTGGCTGCACAGCATTCTGGGATATATAATGGGATGAAAAGGACATTCACGAGGAGCAGATAAACGTAGATGAAGGTACCTTATGAATGAGTGAAGGAAATGGCTGTTTGTGGAATAGTTTTTGTGTGGGTTTGGAGGCTGTTGTGATTGTTTGTGGAGATTGCTTTTGCTTAGTGGTGTAAGCTATGGTTGAAGTTTTTTCATAATATGTAAAAGGACATTTATGTATATTTTGTTAGTAGTTATAATAATAATAATATTTTATATTTAGTATATTATTTCATTTATATTATTATTTTAAATTATTATTATCACTTACTGTCATTATACCAATATCTACAGAGTGCACTTATAACAGTTGTGTGCGGCTGTGGTTAGCTTGGATGTGCTATTGCCTTGGTGACACCTACAGGACGGGAGGTGTTTTGCTAACAAATTTTAGCGAAATTGTTCATACATCTCCTGAAGACAAAACAAAGGCATAGAAGATTTAAAAAATCAATTTGAGGATTTTGTTTTTTTACATTGTTGATGCTTAATTTTGTTTCCATGTTATGCTGTTTTTTCTTGGCCTAGTCTTCTCTCCCTCCTTTTCTTGATTGGATTATTTGAGTTTTTGTTGTAGCTTATTGTATTTCCTGTTTGTTCATTTGGCTTTGAAAAAAATGATACTATTTTGACTGAGCTTTCCGTGTGCTACAGTTGCATCTTTCACAACACGTTTTTTCAGAGTGATAATCAGCCACTGAGTTACTATTCCTATTGCGTTTGTCATTATATATCAAGTCAATTTGTTTTGTTGGGAATTGAAAAACTTTCAAATAGTTAATAGTTTTGATGTTTTGTGATATGAAACAAATGGAGAACTCTTCAGTACTTATTTGTAGTGCAGGTTATGTTAACCGCTGCTTCACCTCTGTCACAGAATGTCACAGATACAGAATGAAGTGTGTCCAAAGGTTGACTGTAAAGCTGAGGTTTCCAATAAAAGATAAGGTAACATATTAGAATATTGACAGTAGATTAATATTTAATTCTTGCTTCCTCTCCCTTTATGCACTTAACCCTCTGAGACCCAAATAATTGATGTCATTGACATGTTTTCTATATCTTCCTTCAAGAAAGAAAAATAGTGCCTATTAACATAGTTTGTAAAAACAATGAATATTTATTCAAATGTTTTGATCTTGCAACCTTTATTTGGCCGTTCTATGTGGTTAGTGTGCAAGACTTGCACTGTGTTCTTAGTGTTCTTTAATCGTAACCATGGTGCATGTTCCTACACATCCAGGACATCCTGCATTTTGTTCTTTTCCATTGTGCTCCAGCTGTTTTTGAACACAAGAATGTGTCTTGTGAAAATCTCTAATGAACCTTAAACCAGCCTAAATACACTCTTCCTTAAAGTCACAATGAAATCAAAATTGACTAATCTTTTTTGTTATGGAATATTTTGGTGTTTATTCTAAGTAAACATTAGTCTGTGCACATTATTTAAAAAATAAAAAAATAATTTGCCCTCATAATCTTTAATAAAAAAAAGGTCTTCCCCTATCTCTTGCAACTACATCTTTTCTCCTCTGTGATGTGTTTTTCGGCAAGGGGGCAGAGCAAAGTGTCAACATGAGATCACATCAATAGCAAACCACAACAATTCAATCATTTCCTGTTGGACAAAATCAATTCCTGCTCTACAAATTTTTTTATTCGAGAAACCATTTCACTTAGATATGTCACACACAATAGGGAAGAAAAGACTTTCACAGCTTCGGTTTCATGATGATTTTTAATACTGATCAGTCAGCCCACAAGAAGTTGATGTTTGAAAATGAAAATACTGTTTATGACGTTCCTGTTTCCATCCTTCATCAGCTCCCGGACAGTCTAAAAAGATGTTTTGTTGTTGTTGTTGTTTTTAGATCACAGGATATTACTACACTTCACTGACAACCTGTATATTACCTGAAAATGCATAGAGGCATTTTTAAATTTAAAAAGTTTATAAAGAATCTTTTCCACTACACTAGAAGGCTGAAACATCAGTTTGTTTATTTCAGAGCTCTTACACATTTTAAAGTTTCATTAGGCTATATCAGTAATCATTTAGAATATATTTTCAATATTTGATTCCAAACAGTTATCAATGATGTCAGAATACAGTGACCATGTTGTGTGACTTCTTGTGGCACGCTTGGTGAGTTGCTGTTGTGTAGTTTTTTACCAACATTTATTAAAACACGGGTATTATTTGATAGCTTTAAAGAGCTTTTGAATTTTTGCTTCAGGGTCAAAGTAACTCTGAAGGTTAGAGTAAAATTAGTCAAAGAGAAAGACCTCTTTATCTGCTTTGTGCAAACCTGTTAATACCCATGATACCCATTATACAGTCAGCACAGGAATGAGTTAAATCTTGCCTTTACATCAGGGCTTGAATCTTCAAGTAGGACATGAACAGAAGCTTCTCTGTAGCAGTTTTATTTTAGTGTTATTCATATACTGTTATAGTATCCATTTATATTTTGAATTCATTTTTATTTTTCTATTTTTAGGTAGGGCTGCACAATGATTAATCGTGTCCAAAATAAGTGTTTACGTAATATATGTTTGTGTTCTGTGTATAATTATTATGTATATATAAATACACACACATACATGTATATATTTAAGAAAAATGTTATATTATATATACATTTACATTTATGCATTTGGCAGACGCTTTTATCCAAAGCGACTTACATTGCATTATACTATACATTTGTATCGGAGTATGTGCAATCCCTGGGATCGAACCCATGACCTTGGCATTGCTAGTGCCATGCTCTAACCACTGAGCTACAGGAAATATATAATATAAATTATATCTAAATATATATATTTATTTATACATGCATATATTTCTTAAATACATACATTGTATGTGTGTGTGTATTTATATATATACATAATAATTATACACAGAACACACACATATTACGTAAACACAGACTTTTATTTTGAACATGATTAATCGTTGTGCAGCCCTATTTTCAGGTTTCATTTTAGTTTGAGGTTGAGTGCTTTTGTTGTATTTTGTTGTTTTATTGTTTTTAATATTTATATTTTATTACATTTTTTTTATTTTAATAGTTGTAGTAATTTTAGTACTTCAAAAAAATCATTTAGTTGCCAAAACAACATTTCTAATTTTCATTTAATGTTTTAATCCAATATTTATTATTTATATCAATATTTTTTTAGTTTTTCTGTTAATGTTTATATCTATAACACTGCTTTATAGACACTAGGAATGGGCATTTTTCCAAAATATTGTATTCGAATATTTGGGCTCGTAAAAAACGAATATTCGAATATTCGTTTTTTTAAATGATGTTGAGAAAGACGTTTTTTTTTATTTTTTTTTATTCATCAAAATTTTTTAACCATTTCTGAACAAGCTTACGATTAGGAAATATACACAACAAGCTTACATTTATATCTTAAGGTTTTCTTTTAGTTCAAAGCATTAAACAATATGTGTAATGTTAAACAAAAAAATATTAAGAACAAAAGCATTTAAGCTCAAGCAGCGCGAACAGGAAAAACGCTGATAAAGCAAACAGCGGCAGTTATCGTACAGAACGTACATATACAGTGCACTCGAGTCAGTATGGTTATCGTGTTCATATTGTTTCACATGTTCATGTTGAGAAAAACAATAATATCCACATGCTCTGGTGACAAAACGAGCTGCGCTGACAGAAGTTGCTGAGACAAAAAGATAACGGTGTGCTAAGCGAAGTTTCTAACAGCAGCGCTTTGTGTTTTCTGTTCGTAAATATGTCTCCCTCGACGAAACTTAAAGGAAGTTTGTTTCTCAAGATATTTTGCTATCAGATAAGTTATCTTCTCGGTTCACTCGGGGGTACAGCTGCGCTTAACTGCAGTCGTGAATGCAGTGATGGACAGCTGTCTTTCCTCATTTGACTGGTGTTTGAATTTTAAGTGCTTTCTCATTATGGTGGTGATATTATGATAACTCGATTTCATTAATTAATTTGATCAAAAGTAATTCCATTTTGTAAGATCATTTTCATCTAAGTAATTCCAAACTTCGCGAGGCAGACGTCAACATGTGACGATCAAATACAATAAACTTGTTAAACGCTCCACAGCGCCATCCGCTGCATATAGTTATAACTGCTAATTGTAGTGCTTAAGATTTATCATGGATACACTGTATTTATGGCCAGCAAAGCAACACAGTGAAATTCGAATAGTATTTTTATTTTTCGAATGTTAATTACAGATCGAATATTTGACTATTTGTGCACACCCCTAATAGACACCAGCATATCTGTAGTCTAAGCATTTGAAGTGTCATGTGCTGAGAGGTTGGTGAAAGGGGAATAGTTTATAATGAAGTAAACCATATAAGTAAAAAAAACAGACTTAACTCTAAAGAAAGGAGAGATTTCCATGTAAAGTGTGTTTAGATGGAATGTAAAATCATTGTGGAATGAGCTCTGAATGGCAGAAATGGGCTTTTATTGTGAACCATGTGCCAGTTTGTCAATGTGCTACATGAAACAAGGACATCCTCTTCCTGCCCTTCAACCTACAGAATAATTGATTCTGTTGCGATTCTGTCCGCTTTGTGCTTGCTATATGTCTTTCATGTATTGGACCCTTTTCTCTGTGGGATTAGAATTGTTGCATATTTCCAGATAAATTTATTTTGATGCACAAATATAGAGAATCACAATTTTATTCACAAATAGAATTAGATCCACAAATATATGCAGGAGCTTCACAGAAATGAATTAGATTCATAAAAATAAAATGAAATTTGCAAATAAAAAAGTATCCACATATGTTTTCACTGGCATTCATTTGTGAATCGCTTTTCGTAAATTTGTGGATGGCTTCCTCTGCATTTGTGGATCACAGCGCGCATTTGTTGATTTTTAAACATTTCTAGTGTCACGACGCACACAAATCCACAAATAAGTGGACTCCACCCACCATCTACTTAAGCCAATCAGATAACAGTCTTATTGCATTGGCCAATCGTGTCACGCTTTCTCTCCAACTAATCACATTTTGCTTGTTTTGCAGGGCACATTTGCCTTGAAAAAACTTAGCTCGTTCCTATTTGAGACAATGCAGATGAAGTATAAGGCCAATAAAACTGGTATTGTAAAAGATGTTTAAAATTGGATTTTGAATCAGACTTCATAGTTTTTGATTGTAAAAGTTACTTACAGCTTCCAAAATAAATGCAAAGACGTATTTTTCAACATTGTAAGATTTTTATTTGCATTATCCACTCAGAAAACCCCAATTACATGCTGCAGTGATGCTGAGGGTCGTACATGTTACATCGTGTCTAGCCAGTGCGAGGTTGTCTACACTGGACGCGTCAAAGCGAATGCGAATCATTTGTCCATTGTGTAAATTGCGCAAGTATGTGTAGTGTGTAGTACTTCAGAAGTAGAACGTTTCACGTCCAGTGTAAACTGTATCACTGATTATTTAATGGGTAATATTTAATGTCGCGCCACTTGCATCCGATGTAGAGAGGGTGTTACTGATCATGATGCTCAGGATCTGCGAATGATCATAATTGGTGTATAGTCCTGATGGAAATATAAAGAAGCCTTAAACTCCAGTAATCTTTTAGAAAAGGTGTTTTAATCACAGCACTTCAGCACAATTTAATGCCCACAAAATACCGTTCCATTCAGGGGTGCAAAATCAGTGTGTAAAGCAAAATGTGATGGTTGTAGTGAGAACCTGCTACGATAGGTCAGCGCAATGTGGCAGATATCTGATTGGCTTGAGTAAATGGTGGGTGGAGTCAGCCTATTTGTGGATTTGTCTGCATGTCTTGATGCTAGAAGTATTTCAAAATCCATAAATGTGTGCGGTGATCCACAAATGCACAGGAAGCGATTCTCAAATCAATGCCAGGCAGAGCTGTGTTTGTGACAAAACACATTTGTAATTTTTTTTAATTTGCAAATCTTACTTTATTTATTAGTGAATTTTATTCACTTGTGTGAATCTCAATCTATTTATTTTGAAAAATGGAACAAAAATTCTCTCCCCATTTGTTCTCCACGTCTCTGTGGCAGAGGTTCTGACATTTTTTTGGTCCCATCTGGCAGCTGCACAGCTTGTTTGTGTTGGCTGAGCTTTGCTTGTTCCAGTGCTTTGCTTCTCTTTCGTGGAACAGACCGAGGAGGAGGAGGGGCTCTGGTCCCTCTCTCCATGCCAGCAACCATGATAAAGAACCTCGGGCCATTAGCACACTGGCTCCCTCTCCAAACCAAAGAAAAAAGACCTTCTCTACTGATGGCAGCCCTGCACTTAGTCTAGTGTTAGTCTAAAGGAGACCTTGTCTACTCGCACTTACATTTAATTTAATATCGCCTGACTGTTGGCCTACACATGTAACACTGCACTAGACAATGGCTATGTTCACATTATAGACTTAAATATTTAGTTGGTTTGATAATTTGGCTTTGTTTACATTTGTGTTTATGTATATGTTACCTTTTGTAATCAGTGTAAACTGATCGGCTCCCTCCCTGTTTACAAATACCATAACGTCACCTGCTTTGCACATGTCGATAACCTTAATAACAAGATCTCATGTTTGGAAGGCTGCCAAGTAAACTCAAATTCCAAACCTAATTTACTAATACTGCTTAATTTTGATTTCTTGTAAAGCTTATATTGTTTTAAGAGTTTAAACAGAAGTGAAACATCTCATTAAATTAGATTTGCTTTCTCTGAAATATGAAATAAGCCTAAATCTGTTTCTGTACTAACTCTGCCATACAAATGTTCAACAATAGTGTTTTTGTTTTTTTTTACTTTATTGATGGTTTATACTCTATTGAAAAAAAAAAATTACTTTATTTTTTTATTTATTTAATGTGGTCCGCACCTTTATGGACAGTTAAATGTTATGTGATGTGACTCCCCAACAAATTTTTAAAAGAATCAGTGCTTTTAAATGCTGTTCTTTTGAACTTTCTATTCATCAAAAATCCTGTAAGAAATATATCATGATTTCCACAAAAAGATTAAGCAGCACAACTGTTTTCAACATTGATGATAATAATAAAACATGTTTCTTGAGCACCAAATCATCATATTAGAATGATTTCTGGAGGATCATGTGACACTGAAGACTGGAGTCATGACAATTCAGCTTTGCCATCACAGGAATAAATGACATTTTAATATATATTTAAATTAAGGATGCACGAGATATCGGCCACTATATCGGTATCAGCCGACACATGTTAATGTTTTATGTTATTGTTATCTGTGGAGGCTATATTTTATTTTATTTTATTTATGGCACATGCATTTTGGTCAATTTGGAATCAGATTTAGATTTATCTGACAATATATCGTTATATATTGCAATATAAGTTATCTTCTTTCAAATATAAAGAATTATCGGTATCGGCCAAAATTTTTGTATCGGTGCATCCCTAATTAAAATACAAAAAAGTTAATTTAAGTTCTAATAATATTTCCGCAAAATTAATGTTTTACTGTTTTTTTTTATTTTTTTTTAATTTTTTTTATTTTTTTTGTCGAGTTAATGTGTTAATGTCAAGTTCACACTGCATGATTTTCAAAGTCGTCAGATCACTGTTCTTTTCACACTGCACGACTATCTGGTGTAGCATTCAGTCGCTGCTGTGTGCACACTGCACGATGGATCGGCGACGGCGTTTCACATTGCATGGCTTTACAATAGGAAGAATCGCTGACACCTCTGTCTGGTCCGCAAGCTACATCAAACACACGCGAGAAGTGAGAAGGCAATAATGCAAGGTTACGCGTGAGACTGGAGTTCTTGTGCAAGACTGGAATTTTTATTAAAAATGTTAGCCCGCAAGAAGCTTGCGATCCAAATTGTCTGTGTGCTAATTTGCAGCGAAAAAAGGAGGAAAAAGAAAAAAGATTATGGAGGAGGAAATGGTTGGGGAGACGCGGGTCTATAACTCCTCCCTAAACCTCCCGCTGCTCTGTATCTTGCTCTCTCATTGGCTGTAGGTCATTGCCGATGTAATTTTCAGTCAGAACACATTTCACACAGCAGGATTTTGAGTCGCAGACAGGTCCAGATATTTAGCATGCCAAATATGTCACGGACGTCAGCGACACATCGTCGATTCTCTTAGATAGCGTCTTTGATAATTCACACTGTGTGATTGTATCGCATGAACGATCACCGATTTGCCTCCGATTTTGGGCATTTGTCGGGCGATTTCTCAATCTGTCGGCGAGTGAAAATCGGATCTAACATCGTGAGCATAACAGACTTCTTAAAAAAAAACATCTTACCGATCCTAAACTTTTCAATGGTAGTATGTCAATAACCCACATTTATTGTATCATATTTATGACTATAGATGCAAAGGGTCCAGTTCTGAAAAATCTGATCTGTGGCATATGTTTATGGATTTTCATGAACATTGGGCCATGTGCTTTCATGGAAAAACAGGGGGAGGAATAATATTTTACTTGTGCATTCTGCCATCATGAGAAAGACGCTCTTTAAACTCTCTCCCTTTACACTTACAAAATAAAACATTGGGGTCATTGTGTTTTGTATGTGTGGATGGTGTTTCCTCAGTCTCTGTTCATCTGAGCACCACCTACAGTTCTTGGTTCTGATTGGTCAGCCTTTGCTCTGTTTAGCTTTTATCCCTCTTGATCATCTGCTTCTTCTCTGTTCATATTTTCCCCCTTCTCCTTGCTCCTTTCTTTTTCTTTGTGACATCTATGTCCTGTTATTCATCACATATGTTAACATCATTGTATGCTTAGCACATTTATATCTCTGGCCTCCTTTGAAATTCAGTTCCAGAAATCCTGCATATTTACCCTTTGACCTACATTCTGTGTTTGTGTCATATGCATTAGAAGTCATCAGCAAGAAAAG
>RJVU01018862.1:5137584-5158560 GCA_003731715.1 Anabarilius grahami
AGACAGGAATTTTATCTGATTCAGTCCAGAACAGGAATTATTTGGAGCATGCGTTTTGGTTTGCTTTCTGGCTTTAAACTGACGTGACATCCGTTTTGTGGTCTCTGTCACAATGGCTAACAGTAGAAAACTCCTGGGTCTTCCCAAAATCCTGGCAGTGTTTTTATTTTTTTATTTATTTTTTTATAATTCTTGCTTTATTTCCAGTTTATTTCACATAAAGATTCATTCTAACAGCAAGTTGTTATTAGTTTTTAAAAAACTTTATTGAGTGATAGTGCAAGCATGTGCAACAGAGAACTTAATAAAATATTCACTTTGAAATATTTGTTAGCCTTAAGTCATATTTCATTGAAGTCCTACATGTAGTGGATGTAATGATATTGCCCATTTGATGTTTACTGATACATCATTCCTTTACTTCATAGCTGGGCTGACGCAATTTAAGGTGAACTGCTAGTTTTTCTTGTGATGGGAACCTGGTCACAGGTCTGTGCTCTTGAAAAGGTCAGCTGTCTAAATGCTTCTGTTATTGTGGTTCTTTTCCTTTAAAGCAGATAACGCGACCTTCACAGGAAGACAAGACAGACGACAAGAACGAAGAGGACAAATCGGAGAAATCAGAGAAGAAAGAGGACGAGGAGAAGAAGGAAGAGGAGGAGAAAGATGAAAAAGAGGACTCCAAGTAAGTACCATGGTTCGTTCCCATTTTTTCTAAGTTGTGATGAACTGGCCTCAATTCACCCTTTTGCCTCAACTGCACTGTGAAATCTCAAAGGCCACATACCCACTGAAAGTTTGGGAGTGACAACAGCACAGTTATTGTTCTGTTAAAGCAGGATACACTCTCAAAATGGCAATGTTTGGAGAAAATGTTGTCCTTTATATCAGAAAGAACCTTTACCCTCAAACCACCCTAATGATAAAAATCAGATACATGTTTCTGTTTCATGTTTCATTGCTGTCACAATGAATGTGCAGTACTGTAAAGTAGGTGAGATGATCCGTTTTCTGTGAGGTGAGACTTATTGTAACAGATAAGCTTAAGATTAACCTCATTAACTCAATTGGTTTGGAGGAGACTGTATCTCACAGAAGTGAGTACACCCCTCACATTTTTGTAAATATTTTATTATATCTTTTCATGTGACAACACTGAAGAAATGACACTTTGCTACAATGTAAAGTAGTGAGTGTACAGCTTGTACAACAGTGTAAATTTGCTGTCCCTTCAAAATAACTCAGCACACAGCCATTAATGGCTAAACCGCTGGCCACAAAAGCGAGTTACACCCTTAAGTGAAAATGTCCAAATTGGACCCAACGTGTCAATATTTTGTGTGGCCACCATTATTTTCCAGCACTGCCTTAACTCTCTTGGGCATAGAGTTCACCAGAGCTTCACAGGTTGCCACTGGAGTCCTCTTCCACTCCTCCATGACGACATCACGGAGCTGGTGGATGTTGGAGACCTTGCGCTCCTCCACCTTCCATTTGAGGATGCCCCACAGATGCTCAATACGGTTTAGGTCTGGAGACATGCTTGGCCAGTCCATCACCTTTACCCTCAGCTTCTTTAGTAAGGCAGTGGTGATCTTGGAGGTGTGTTTGAGGTCGTTCTCATGTTGGAATACTGCCCTGCGGCCCAGTCTCCGAAGGGAGGGGATCATGCTCTGCTCATTCATGGTTCCTTCAATGAACTGTAGCTCCCCAGTGCCGGCAGCATTCATGCAGCCCCATACCATGACACTCCCACCACACCATGACACTCCCACCACTATGCTTGACTGTAGGCAAGACACACTTGCCTTTGTACTCCTCACCCGGTTGCGCCACACACGCTTGACACCATCTGAACCAAATAAGTTTATCTTGATCTCATCAGACCACAGGACATGGTTCCAGTAATCTATGTCCTTAGTCTGCTTGTCTTCAGCAAACTGTTTGCGGGCTTTCTTGTGCATCATCTTTAGAAGAGGCTTCCTTCTGGGGATGACAGCCATGCAGACCAATTTGATGCAGTGTGCGGCGTATGGTCTGTTCACTGACAGGCTGACCCCCCACCCCTTCCACCTCTGCAGCAATGCTGGCAGCACTCTATTTCCCAAACACAACCTCTGGATATGACGCTGAGCACGTGCACTCAACTTCTTTATTCGACCATGGCGATGCCTGTTCTGAGTGGAACCTGTCCTGTTAAACCGCTGTATGGTCTTGGCCACCATCCTGCAGCTCAGTTTCAGGGTCTTGGCAATCTCCTTATAGCCTACGCCATCTTTATGTAGAGCAACAATTCTTTTTTTCAGATCCTCAGAGTTCTTTGCCATGAGGTGCCATGTTGAACTTCCAGTGACCAGTATGAGAAAGTGAGATCGATAACACCAAATTTAACACACCTGCTCCCCATTCACACCTGAGACCTTTTAACACTAACGAGTCACATGACAGAGAAAATGGCTAATTGGGCCCAATTTGGACATTTTCACTTAGTAGTGTACTCACTTTTGTGGCCAGCGGTTTAGACATTAATGGCTGTGTGTTGTTCTTTTGAGGGGACAGCAAATTTACACTGTTATACAAGCTGTACACTCACTACTTTACATTGTAGCAAAGTGTCATTTCTTCAGTGTTGTCACATGAAAAGATATAATAAAATATATAAAAAAAATGTGAGGTGTGTACTCACTTCTGTGAGATACATTGTCACTACTAGGAATTCAACAAAAAGTTGAATTCATCATGAAAAACTGTGATTTTTGACTATTCTATGAATATTCAAAAGGGTACAGAGGTGGTTTTGTGGTCTGGGTGTGCTTCTGTTATGGAAACTCTATAGTGAACTCTGTAAGACTAATATATCATAGCAGGTGAGAAACTTGCACAGTGTCTGCATTTGCAACTCTGAGCTCTGCTGGCTCTGACCGTTTGAATAGATGTAATTGAGTTGAGTTCAGTGCAGAGGAGAGCCTTTATTCCTCGTCTTTGCCTCCGCAGGGACATCAGTAAAGATAAAGAGAAGTGTGAGGGAGAGGAGGAAGAGGGTAAGGAGCAGAGCACGCCACGCGGCCGAAAGACTGCCAACAGCCAGGGCCGACGCAAAGGCCGCATCACCACCCGCTCCATGGCCAATAACGAGGCTGCTTCTGTGGTGGCTGAAGAACCACCACCACCACCACCTGAACAAGGTAACATGTACAACTGTTATTTGATCTTACTTGAGCTGCATTGTCACTACATCTTATTTTTCAAGCATGCTTTTATGCCTTGCAAACTTGAACATTTGATTTGATGTGATGCATTGAATATTATTGTAATTCATTTAAAATAGTCATGATGCTTAATATTTTTGTGGAAAACCATGATACATTTTTTTTCTGGATTCTTTAATGATTAGAAAATTCAAAAGAAAGGCATTAATTTCAATTAGAAATCTTTTATAACCATATACGTGTACTTTTAATTAAATCAATGCCTCCTTAATTATTAAATTCTTTGAATTGTTAAATGAAAAATATACATAGATATATTTTTATTATGCATGTAATTCACTAAAAATATTTTTGTTTATTTTTTCCTCTTCATGGGACCAGCAAAATGTGAAAAGTAAAAATCTGAACTAATGACCTAACTGGGCAGCAGAAATTTTTTTTTTAGTAAAAGTATTTTTAAATTCTTGCCTTATTGTTGAGATTTAACTCTTTTTGATTCGGTCAAACTGTCAGTGTTTGTTTTTGTAAATCATGTAACATTGTTTGGAAGTTGGGAGGTGACTGTCATGTTGACAGCTAGTCAACTAGGTTGGCAATATTGTAATAAACTACAAAAAGTAGGCAAAAAAAAATCACTAAACTGAAAACTGAATTACACTGAAAATATATTGTGGGAACATCTGAGAGCTAGTGATCTGTTCAAACAAACTAATTTGCTTATAATGAATCTGACTTCCCAATACTAGGGCACATACACACACAAGCACAAATGAGCCCAAGTCCTGATGGTTTATTCTGTGTTGCTTAGTTCTGCCAGAGCCAACACCCCCTTCTAAACCTGAGCCGGTGCAGAAACCAGCTCGAGAGGCTGCGAAACCCTCTCCCACAGCCAGCGCAGACACAAGAGGTAAGAGCTATTTCTCACATACTTGCCTTTTTTTTTTTTTTTTCAAATAGGTTTTCACATCCACACACTCACTCCCTTTACTCTCGCACCTCTCAGAAAGGTGCATCTGTGTGGTGCTGTGATGTCTGTCTGCTTATCGTGCGGTCAGTCTGTAGAAGTGTGATCTCTTCCTCTGCGACCTCATTACAAAGCCTGAAAGTCACCTAGTTTGCTGCTTTCTCTGACCGCAGCAAGGTGTACGTGCGTGCTTGTGGGGTTTGCTTAAAATGCTGTTGTGATAGAAGGCCTATCAGAGAGAAACACTGTGGGTTTGATCCTTTAGGCTCACAGAACAGCAGCATTATGTCACTTCTGTTCTTTCACTGACATCTAGAGAGTTTTTCTTCATTTTACTGTTTATTCCCTTTGCACTCTTTTGTTCCCTCCTTTCGGGTTTTTTTTTTTCTGTAGCTCTTTTGCTCCGTCTCTCTCTCGCTCTCTCAGTGAGATTGTTTGTCCATTCTTTCCTATCTCCGAATCGCTCTTCTTCCTGCCACCCAATGCCAGACTCAAGGTCTCTGAGTTTGTGTTGCCGTGGTGACAGCGGGTGGAGGGATCGCCATGGAGACAATAATGAGAGGCAGGTAAACGCGGCGAGTCTCAGGAGGAGTTTGATTAGAGTAAAAAGGGGAATGAAAGACCGACCTGATTGTTTCATTTGGCTTTTGGTGCCACTTTAAAATGAATTAAGAGTCTTCAGTTCTCAGTAATTAGTGTTCATTACATTTGCTGCTGAATGTGGTCAGCGCCCACGTCAGAAAATGTGGCTAATTAGTGTTCCGTACCTTAAAGAAGGGTCACCAATTGTGTTTTGTCATGCCCGCTGTTTCGTGATGGAGTCTCCAGTTTGGCCTCTGCTCAGTAGAGCTATTAAACCTCAAGCCCTCATGGGCTTAAAGGGGTCTACCCATCTCGCCTGATGAAGTTTGTACCTGTGATTTTTATTTTTTTATTTATTTTTTTAATCTCGTCATTCTCCGTCTTTAAAGTGGGTTTAAAGTTATAAACAGGCACTCAAGAGCCATAATGCACCAATTCCACGTCTAAATCGCCATCAACATGACAAAGCAGCAGAGTTCAAGCTTATGAATGTAACGCACACGCTGTCAGGGGTCATGGGGTAACGTAAACAGCATCTAGTGGGTCACCAAAGAGACGCTTATTTGAAGAGTTTTAGTGGAGACTCGCCGCACTCATATCTCATCCAAACACTGTGGGGACACACACTCGCGCTCTCACATAAATGTCAGAGGTTCATACTGTGCTAAATCTGTCTTAGTGTTTAGTCAATTTCAAGGAGACCCTCAGAGCGGGCAGGAGAGGAGAGCACAGGCTGTCTTTCTCTCTTTCTCTGTCTTTCTCTCTTTCTCTGTCTTTCTCTCTCTCTCTGTCTCTCTGTCTCTCTCTCTCTCGCTCTTGCTCTTGCTCTCACTGTAGTTTGAGTGGAAATTACGCAGGGAGGGGTTGTTGCGCTGCTCGCTTCAGCTTGGCTACTGTTATGAGACAGACTGCCTAATGATATGGGTGAGTGAGTGAGTGTGTGTGTGTGTGTGTTGGTCTTAGACCCAGAAGGGTGGTACTTCTGCACTCCTCCACTGTCTGCTTGAGATCAGCTGACTGGACTCTCCGACAGACAGCGAGAAAGAGAGAGACAGGAGTAAGAGAGGTGAGACTGCCTAGTTGAGTCCAGTGCTCCAAGAAGGGAAAGCAATAAACGGGGCTAAGGACAGAAAGCGGCTGAGGACGGAGAGAGAGAGAGACCAAGGGAGGGAGGGAAGTTCTTGAGGAGGGTGGAGGTCTCTGCAGCCCCCAAGTATAAACAGATAGAGAGGGAGGGTGCGAGATGAGCCGTGTCGTGTAGCGCTGCCTGAGTTTTCCCTCACTGACGCTGACAGTGTGTGTCGCTACAGGCGCGGTTGAAGCTGGAGAGACGTCTCGCTGGACAGAGGATGAGATGGAGATCGCCAAAAAAGGTACTGCTTGACTTTTACTTCATCTCCCTCCCCCACTCCTTCTCTGGTTTTCAGTTGGCTCAATCTTCACACATGCACAAACTTTTCATCTTGCTTTTGCTCTATTTATTCTATGTCTTTGTGGTTTTGCATATTTTCCTGTGTTGGGGAAGTTGGTTGGTGTTGCATTTGTGAGCATCCTCTTTGTAGTGATTATTCAGATCAGACACTGAAGTAACTGTGACTGTTTGACACACTAGAAACTTTACAAGACGACCATTCACCTTTAAATACAGTGAAAGAATGACAGGAATAGTGCATAGGGCAAATGTTTTGCTCTGAGTTTAAAGTTTAATGAAAGCTTTTTGGATCTCACAGAAAACATGTCCAGGTCACATCATGTCACCCCGTAATTAAACGGGAAGAAACTAAAGCCTTGTTTTCGGACGATTATGGTATTATAGCATGACAGTTTAGCACATTTTCCGCAAAATTCTTATTACTGTAAGGCAAAAAAAAATATTGTTCTCATTAATGCAGTGCAATATACACAACATATTTAAAAGTAAGGATACATTAAATTGATCAAAAGTGACAGCAAAGAAATGAATAATGTTACAAAAGATTTTTATTTCAAATAAATGCTGTACTTTTGAACTTTCTATTCATCAATGAATCCTGGATATTGGTTTAAAAAACATATTAAGCAGCTGTTAACTTTTTTCAAGATTTATGATCATAAGAAATATGTCTGAAGACTGGATTAATGGCTGCTAAAAAATGTGTTTTAAAATATATTGAAATAGTTATTTTTTAATATAGTAATATTTCACAATATTACTGTTTTTAAAGTATTTCTAATCAAATAAATACATTCTTGGTGAGCATAAGAGACTTACCGACCCCAAAAATTTTAATGGCATCCTGTAATTTTCCTTTTGGTTTTACTATATTACCATGGTGTGTAAATAGTTTGCAGATCAGAAATATAGCATCATTTCCTTACATTGCAGTAATGAGATTTATTATTGTTATTAGTTTTATTAGGAATGAGAATGTGGAAGAGAAATGTGTTAAATCTAAATGGTCCTAAAATGTGCTTCATTTACTTCAAGAAAAATAAAACTATTGGTGAAATATGGCTTGGACATGATCTTGACAGCTTTCACAAGATTCTTTTGAACAGGCCTAGGTTCAGCTGCACACTTCAGTTTGCAGTTCTGTCTCCACAGTCGTTGTCAGTGTGTCATCAGAAATGGACCAAGAAAAAGAGGCTTCCTCTTTTTGCACTGAATCAAACAGTGGAATTTATTTTCTGGTTGGTGTTTGTTTTTGACTGATTGCATTAATGGCCTGGAAAGGAGGACAGTGAAAAATAGAGGTCATCTAAAAAATTCTTTTTATTTACCTTATCACAACTTTTGTGAAGCATTTTTTTGTAAATTTGTTGATCAGCCCTTCTGAGACCTCTAACATATACTCTATCGTATACTCTAAGATAATGAAGGGACGCTTATGTTTTATGCATTAAGCAAATTTACACACACATATACAGTATATTGACATATCAACAAATTTATGTGCAGTGAGTGTTTGCATCACTAAAAAATTTAAATCACTCTCAGACACATTAACAAACAAACTACCGCTAGAGCTTTTTAAAGCATCAGAGCTTGGAGAAGTGTTTTCAGGTCAGACTGCGGTCATCTGAGTGCATTCCTTTTGCTTCCTCTTTCTTTGTGCTCTTTTTCATCTTCTCTTTAGTAAAGGGGAAGTTCAGTCCACTGAGGAACAAACATGAAGGTGTGTGTGTTTCTCCCTGTATCTTTCGCACAGACCTCTGGTGAGCCTTCAATGTCACAGTTCAGTTTAATTGGAGGACAGTCTAACATGATTGGCTCAGGACTAGGAGAACTGCACACTGAGTTTCAGCATTTGTTTGGAGGAACTGAGTGATGTTTTATATTCTGACATGAATCACTGTAGCTGCTGTGTAGACATGAGAGGCACTGTACTGTTTTCCGAAACAACAGGCAGCAATAAAGTTCAGAAGTTCTTTAGTTTCATGATTTATTAAGTCATGCACATTCTTGCTTGTGTTTGTATAAAACAGGTTTTACTCTGTCGCACAATGTCAGTGGGGCAAGATAACAGAGAGAAGCTTTATGTAGAGCCGAATCAAGGTCAGCTTGTGCCATAAACCACTGCGGCTCAAGGTGGTTTATGTTTGCAGTGATTCATTTAGTACTTATTCAGTATACCACACACAATTTCATTATGAGTCTAGGTGCTTGTTGTGGTCTCCTTTCCAGCACACTGTGGCTAACTTCTTGGACAAGTGATTACAGATTCAGTCAAGTGCAGTGTCACTTTTTTTGCAGGGCCTTGACAAATGACGAACTATTTAAACCTGTGTCATTTCAAGACATCTAGTTCTTCCATCCTGGCTTGTTGAGCATTAGTACAAATACAATGTTGATAACTTCATCTTGGGCTTGGATTTCTGTTAGAATTGCTTAGTTGCATAAGTCTTTAGGGTATTTGTTTTCTTTGAACAATTGCTGTAATGTACTGATAAAAAATATCATAGGGAATTAGTGCATGTGAGTGTAACAGCCTCTTGAGTATTTGGCACTGTTTACTGTCCTCATGGTGTCTGAGAACATCCAGCTAGTTGGAATATCTCGGTTGGCAGTTGGTGGTGTGGGCTTTCGTGATCATGGCAGTGATCAGTGACATGTGAACTGCTCTGATCTGGTCCAAACTTTTCTTGTAAACGCAAAGGCACACACAGTATCACAGACTTAATTTGGTTTCTGTGCTGACTGTGTAGCTCGATTACTTTCTGTGGATCACTTAAAGTATGACAAATAAAATATGAACACAGTGTTCATAGCACAATGTGTTTATTCAATGTAAATCTTTTCTTTCACTAAAACCGACAACTGCTGCTGGCACGCATGAATACATACTATGACACACCCTGAATGGACAAATACAAATTACACACATTCACAGGGTAAAGTCACTTTATACAACACAATTGTTTCATTTTAATATGCCAGCAAATTGGGAGATTTTAAGAACCTGAAAAATGGCAGAAGAAACCTCTTTTACTATTCCAGTAGATTTGTTGTCTATATACTGTTGTCAAGCTGTTCGGAGTTGGCTACTGTGCCACTAGCTTTTAAGTTTGAAAGGTTGAAATTGAATCATTTCAGATTTCAAAATAAGGAATTTAGCTTGAAAGTGAAAGCTTTCCACATGCAGGTTTCACATCAGATTCAAGATGGTCACATGAATTAGCCACACTGACCAACAGAAATCTGCTTCAGACATCACTACACTCTTCACAATGGATATTTTTTTTTTGAAATTTTGCTTATGTGACAGCACATTTTGAGAGTAAATGCAACTGTTGTTAAGGTACCCATGGATAGCAATCCTTTCTGATTTCTTGACTTAATATTGATAATTAATTAGTTATCAGTGCAACCTGAAGTATCATCATCACTAATGTTTCTTCCTGTTGGATGCTCAAAAATCAGGCTGATTCTGCTCATCAGGTGTTCAGCTAGAGTGGCACAGTCATTTTGACTGAAACCCAGCCATATTTCATGTTTAGATGTGTTTAGTGCCTCTGGAGGAAAGATGGTCTTCATGTTATCATGGGACCTTTATTGAACGTTCTTGTGGTCAATAACAGGCACCATCCAGCCAGACAGATAACTATTAGTAATGCTTTTAAACATTTTATTACTAAGGGTTTTGTTGCAGTTGGTGGAATGTGACTTTTCTCTCCATTCATAATCTTTCCCTCTTTCTCTTGTGCGCAGGGCTAGTTGAACATGGTAGGAACTGGTCAGCCATTGCTAAGATGGTTGGCACTAAGAGTGAAGCTCAATGTAAGAACTTTTACTTCAACAACAAGAGACGATACAACCTAGACAACCTTCTACGGCAACACAAGGTACAGGTACAGATCCAGCATTCATTGAATAAATCTGCTACATCCAAACATACCCATTGCATGGTTGAAATATCTGAACAGTGATTTATCTCATTTATTGGCCAACACATCATTCTTATATTTAAGTGTCTCTAGAGACACTTCTCTCGATCAGAAGTTTCTGCATCATTGAAATGTTCACATAGGATATCTGATATTTTACTATAGATAATATTTATTTATATTTAGGTAATTTATTTTATCTTATATATTTTAAAATGTTAAAATGATAACAATCACGACTCTGCATCTAGATATTTACACTACCTTTCAAAAGTTTGGGGTCTTTTTTAAAAGAAGTTCTGCATTTCTTTAATTAACAATACAGTAAAAACAGTGATATTATAAAATATTATTGCAATTTAAAATAACCGTTTTCTATTTTAATGTTTATGTAATTTATTCTTGTGATGGCAAAGCTGAATTTTCAGCATCTTTACTCCAGTCTTTAGTGTCACATGATCCTTCTAAAATCATTTTAATATGCTTATTTGGTTCTCAAGTAACATTTCTTAATATTATCAGTGTTGAACACAGTTGTACTGCTTAAGATATTTGTGGAAACAGTAATATATATTTTTTCAGGATTATTTGAGGAATAGAAAAGTTCAGAAGAAAAATATTATAAAGAACTTTTGTAACATTATAAATGTCTTTACTGTTACTTTTAAATTTAACTCATCCTTGCTAAATAAAATTAATTTTTCAAAAAAAAAAAAATAATAATCTTCCGGACCCCAAACTTTTGAATGATAGTGTATATCTAATATAGTTACTGAAAAACTAGTTCAAAAGTAACATTTTCTTACTAGTCACAGTTGCTTTGGCTGTTTTAATGCATAATGCTGAAAAAGTAGTCGAAGTAGTTACTCAGAAAGTGTGTCTTAGGAAGACAAAAAACTGTGAAATGTCTTTATGAATGCACATGATTGTGGTATAATTTATTCCAAACTATTCCTCACAACTATTCCTCATGTTGTTGTGTGCAGGGTTCCCGGCTCCGTGGAAATCGAGACTCATCACAGAGCGATCCTGCGCCTGATGAGGACGAGGAGAGTGACGGTAGGATCTCTCTTTGTGGTTTGAACTCTTTTACAGCAGCTGCTTCCAACATAAGCTCTAATGCTTAAACAAACACCCTAAAACCCATCGCTGTCAGTCTATTTCTCTGTGACCCATGAACCCAGAGTCCGATCAAGCAGAGAGGAAAAGAAGCAGTGGGGCTATAATGTAAAGAGAGCTGAAACAGACTGAGACAGAAAGAGAGGGATGAGAGTGAGAGAGCAGTAGTGCAGTGTGCTGACCTGTCTGACTGCAGTGCGTTTGATTAGATTTGACAGCAAAACCCCAGACCGCGCTGCACTGCCACAGAGGTCAACATCCTCCCTCTACTTCTGTCTGTACGCTTAATGAGTGAGAACCAGTCGGATGGGGGAGGTGGATGAAAGGGAGAGGAAATGAGTGAATTAGACAGAAACACAAAGAAAAGAGAGTGGAAATAGAGGGAATGTGCAGAAGGGATAAAAGATCTGTACTAATTCTGCCTGCCATTCTCACTCTTATGAAAGCATTCCCTGGCTAAAACCTCAAAAAAGTGTGCTGAAAGGGAAACCGAGTGCTTCTGCTGAGTGTGCTGTTATTCAGGTACTGTTGTGAGTGATAGTCAAGTCACCTTATTTATATAGCACTTAATACAATATAGGGGTGCGTTTCCCGAAAGCATCGTTAGCCAACTATGGTCGTAAGTACCATTGAACTCTATTGGTAACGGCGGAACTTGCGACCATAGTTCACTTTGGGAAACGCACCCCAGATTGTTTTTAAAGCAGCTTTACCGTGTTAAACAGGAAAATAGTTCAGTGATGCAAACAGAATTCAATTCTGCTGTAGAGCAGCTCTAAAAAGTTAGTAAACAGTCATTATTCAGTTGAAATCATTTGTGTCGATTCAGTTCAATAACTATGTAAAGTTTGTCAATTATGGAATGGGTTCAATTCTTCTATAAAGCAGCTCTTAAGAAAACGGTGATATCAATAGTGACAGTGCATTCAAGTCATTAACAGGACTTAAAAATCTTTTTAAAAAAATCAATCAGTTCACTCTGAGCAGTATCAGTATTTTAATGTTCCTGTTTCCTCTCTTCCTTCTGAAACATTATCGATTAGATTAGATATTATTGATTAGAAAAAAATACTTGTTAATAACATTATTTATTTATTTTTTGTTTTTTAGCCTATACTTTATACCAGAGCTTGAATTAAACTTTATACTAAGAGCTTTATAATAAACCTCGTAGCTCGGGTGGATCCTCAAACGGTTGGCAAAACCTCATATAGTAGCTCCGCCCGCCTCAATCATGAATGAAATGCTGCGCACATTTTGGAGACCATCTCTGCTTGTTTGTAAATTAAAATCTTAATCTGAACGATAAAATAACGTTATTATCCGGTTAATGATAATAAAATTGCAGAATATTTAGTGTCCCCATCTAAGCAAGCCAAAAGGTGACATTGGCAAAGAACCCAATGTCCGGTGACAGAAAAAAAACCTTGGGAGAAACTAAGCTGAGATATTCCTTGGGATATTCAAAGCTACAACAAAAGTGTTTTATACAATTCTTTAAACAAGAAATTCAAATAGACAAATAGAAAATCAGCCAATTCAGGCCTAGCAATGCCTGTCTGAAACATTGCAAACACAGTGCAACATTTCATATCAGCACTTTTGAAATTACTCTTGTACAATCAAATTAAAGAACAATAACAGTTATTAGCGCTTAGTCTCATTTCCCTCTTTTCCTCCTATTTGAGTGTCTGTTTGTTCTCTACACCTTCTTCCACCCCATCTAGACTACTGTTTAGGTTAATTTATTCCTGTGATGGTAAAGCTGAACTTTTATCAGCCATTACTCCAGTCTCCAGTGTCACATGATCATTCAAAAATCATTCTAATATTGATGATTTCATGCTCAAAAAACATTTCTTATTATTAATGTTGAAAACAGTTGTGCTGCTTAATAATTTTGTGAAAAACGTGATACATTTTTTCAGGATTCTTGATTATTAGAAAGTACAAGAGAACAGTATTTATTTGAAATAGCTTTTTTTCTTAAATAATGTAAAGGTCTTTACTGTCAGTTATGATTAATTTAAATAAATCCCTGCTATAATAATTTTTTTTAACTTACTGACCCTAAACTTTTTAATGGTATTCCCTTTCCTTTTTGTTAGCATAACTCCAGATTCCATAGATTTCCCTTAGCAAAAACAGAAAGCTGCAAGGCTGCGTCCCTGGTTTGCTTTCCTTGGTTACTTGGAAAGCTACATATGCTAAATTCTGCTGTCTTCTGCTCTCCCTCCTCTCCTTCCCTCAAACCTCGTTCTTTCTGCTTTTTCTGCTTTTTTCTTTCTGCTGACATACTCCTGGAGCCAAGCAGGTTAGCCTTCATCACTCTCCATCGCTCTCCGAGAGAGACACAAAGAACCAGATAGACTGAGAGTGGCAGAGAGCCTCCACACAGCAAGAGGAGGAAGGAATTATAGATGATGGAGAGGAGTCATTTTCAAACGGAATGGAGGAGGGAGAGAGGGATAGTTGCTTTCTAGTTGTTGGTTATGCTGTTTCTTTGGCTTTCTTGAGGACAACTTGACTCTTTTCAACCTGCAGGCAGGTGGAATACATTGGGTCTCATTCATGAAACACGAGCAGAACGAATTTTTGTGTAAATCGTGTGTAAAGTGGTTCTGGCGTAAATTTTCGGATTCATTAAAATGTTCGTATTTTCCAAATGTTAGTTGGTACGAAAGAAATCTACACCTGCTCCCAGACACGCGTAAATAGTGCGTTTAACATCCGAACGTTTTGCTCATTAATAAGGCTGCATTTTAATTCACCTTAATAAGGTACATTTACACAGCATTTTGAAAAAATATTATATATATTAATTACATACGTTTTTTCTTTTTACTTTTGTTGTGAGAGCCAGTAATAAGCTGCGTTCTGGTCACCTCGTATTTACCGCTATCTTGAAATGACGACACGTGACGTTATATTCGGAGCTGTTCACGTCCTTTTGGTCCTTGGACTGGGAATTATGCATTTCCATGGCACCACTATCAACGCCTAATAAATCAATCTACAGCGGTCAGGTGGTAGAATCTCGTAACTACAGGAATTACGAGGACGCGTGAACGCACCTATAGCATCTGCAAACGGAGCACTTTAATCAAATAATTAGTTGATTTCAATAGGGCTGGGCAACTAATGGCCCCTTAATTGTTATGAAAATTGTTTCCTATAAAATGGCCAAAATCCTTCGTTTGGTGTCATAATATGATACCCATATATAGTTGTCAGTCGGATTTAATGGGCGGGATTTATGGTAATTGAGAATGAGCGTGCACGCGCGTCCCATTTACGACGGATTGGAATTCATTAACACACACACACATTTCACTATCACTTCTGACGTTTACGAAGTATTTGTGAATCAGGAGAAGAGTTTTCGGGAAGGTCTCTTTACGCGCAAATCACTCACATATTTACTCGTATATTTACGAATGTTTCATGAATGAGACCCATTGTGTGTATATGTGTTATGCCTGTTCCTGTGGAGATGTAAGTTAGTGAACTTTTGCCTGGTGGTTATATATAGCAAGATTCAATAAATTGATCAAAAGTGACAGTGAAGACATTTATAATGTCAGTGATCTTTTGAACTTTTCTATACATCAAACAATCCTGAAAGACTGAAGACTGGAGTAATGATGCTGAAAATTCAGCTTTGCCATCACAGGAATAAATTACGTTATAAAACATAATAGAAAGTTATTTGAAATGTTAATATTACTGTTAATATTACAATATTACTCTTTTTACTGTGTTTTCAATCAAATAAATTGGTGAGCATAAGAGACTTTCACTATGCATTAATCACAGGAATAATCAAACGGTAGTGTGTATGCAAAGTTGCGTGTATTTTATATGTAGCACTTCCTGTGGTCCTGATGGATGTTTCACGTGGCGAGAGTGTCAAGGTAGTGATTAGCCAAAGGATGTTTGCGGTCCAGAAGTGCATTAGCTTGATTGCGTGATGCCGCGTGCAACGATGGTGACCTCAAATGCCACCTCTGCTCTGTCACGGCAGGGTTGTTTGGGTTTTCTGCTTCTCTCCCTTTGTGTTTCAGTTGCAGAGATTGAAATAGATTCGATTTGATATTCTGTGCCCTCTTTGCACAGATGAATGAAGAATTTAAAGAGGATGTGATGGCTCAATCATACGCTCTTTCATCTCCTTTCCTCAGGTCCCGATAACAGTTCGGACACAGAGAGTGCACCCTCTCCATCTCAAACCGATCCCTCCAAATCCTCAGACTCTCTAACTCATCCCAGCTCAGCTCTGGACGGCGCATCAGACCTGGATGTCATGACATCCAAGGGCCTGGCGGCAGATGCCAAGGGCCAGGAGCCTCTGTACAGCGAGCTGCGGGTGAAAGTAGAGAAGAGTCCCGAAGGAGGAGCTGGAGACGGGTTTCCTCAAGATGAACGAACACACTCGGCATATGAAATGCAGATCCATCCTAAGAGCGAGCCACAGGATGTGGAGATGACCACACCCAGCAGTGAAAGAGCACAGGTGCAAGTGAAGACTGAGCCAGAGGTCAAGGACAAGGAGGAGAAACAAGGGGAGCAGCACCACTCTGATAATGACTCTAGCGCCACCTGCAGTGCGGATGAGGATGTGGAGGCCGAACCTGACCGACAAAGGTGAGAAAATGCTGGTCGTGTTTTATTATGGCGTGTTTGTACAGAACGTGCTATCGGTTTCTAGTATCAGGGATAAGGTGGTGCTTTAATTTTAAAAAATAATTCATTTGTGTGAATTTATTATTTTATTTCAATTATAAATTCAAATATAAAATTATCAATTTAAATTCACGTAGCTCCATTCCTGTTGCCTGTGAGATCATTGGTTCGATTCCCTGAGAATGCATTGTGTGAATACAGTAAAAATACAATAAATTTTGAGTTGAATTCAGTAAAAAAAAATGTTCGCCGACCAAATATGAACTACTGTCATGACGAAAACTAATTCTGCCTGCCAATAAATGTTGAGCCATGATGTGTAATACGTTTTTTACATAGTAAAGTTTTATTTGAATAGTTTTTATTTTAATTTACTTAGCTAAGTGAATTATATTATAAGTGCAAAGATCTTAAAAATTTTATATTGTATAAAAGTAGGGGTATAGACTGTGAATTACTTCCGGCTGCTTTGCCATTTTGTCGTAACTCGCAGTAGAGTGTCAGTAGCTAATACATTTTATTCTCTTGTTCTTTCCTTACTGTGGCAGACTTTTCTCTTTGGAGAAGCCATCATTGCTGGGCACTTCAGGCTCAGTGGTTGTGTCCCCAGCCAAACTCCTCAACATGTATCAGATACAGCAGCGGGCCGCCACCATCCCCCCTATGGTCAGTCCCCATAGCCTCTACCCCCACTTAGCATTCAGATATGCCCCTCTGGACAGAGACAGGGCCCAGCCACCCCGCCACGTGAGTCCTGCCTCCATCTCCACTTCCGCAGATCAAGCATTGTGATTCGCTTCTGCGGCAATCAGCAAACAAATCAGCAAATGCCAATTGATTTTCCACACTGTGAAATCGTGATGAATGAGAATATGTTTGATTGCTCTAGGCTGATCAGTCGATTTGGAGGCTGTCTGTTGTGGCGATTTGGTGTGGCTGTGAAATGAATTTAATTTAACTGAGGCCCTGATTGGCCATTCACAACATTTACACAATAAAAATGTAGCATCTTGTTGCAAAGCAAATGGCAGCTATTAATTATTAATGGGATTAAGTCATTAAGTCATCCACCTTTAAATGACAAATTTAAATATTTAAGCTAATGGAGCATTTTTGGTGTACATCAATCCAGCATTTTGCCCACATTTGAATCCTCTCTCTTACGGAATGGTTGTTTAGGTTTCAGCTCCATTTGGTCACAGTGGTGTTCCCGGAGGTGCATTGAGCGGGTTTGCAATGTTCCAGCACCAAATCAAAGCTGTGCATGAGTCCGTGCAGGAGGACAAACAGAGACTGGACCAGAACGAGTCTGATCGCAGACCACGAATCACCACCCACAGCCCCACTGTACTGGACCGAGAAGGTGAGTCAGACACAGGAGGAGTGAGAGAGAGAATGCACAAAAATCGCTCAAATGTGGTAAATTGAGAAAACCCCATAAATCCAACAGCAATCATTCCCTCTGAAAAGTCTTTTCATTTTGCCTTTGCTCTTTGTTCAGTATCCACTTTAGATATTTGGACAGAGTGGATTCATAGGCTAACAGCTTGTAGTGTTGTAGTCAAGACCACCTTAACCAAGACCAAGTCAAGACCAAGACCAGATTGTGTTGAGACCAAGACAAGACCAAGACTTTGAGGGGTTGAGACCAAGGCAGGGTGAGACTGAGTCGAGACCAAGGCAGGGCGAGACTGAGTCGAGACCAGACCAGCTTTCCTTAAATTCATCTAAAAGATCCACATTTACTGCCTGTGTCTGATATTTAATCAATACATACAATTAATAAGACACTGTATAGAGCTGTTACCAATCAAATAACATCAACAACAAAATTCATCTTTGCACTGTAGAGGTGGCACAAAAGGTGCATCTGAATTGGTACAATTACAACTGCATTAATAATGTTGAGATAAATGTTTAAATAAACTAAAAACATAATAACATGTTTATTAAACGTATGTATAAAATCAATATCAAGTTTGCAATCGTGCTCATATTTGTGAAAACGGCTCTCTTGCTCTTTATATTGCTTAATTATATGTTATAATAAAAAAAAACAATCTAAAAGTACTTTTTTGTGATCATATCTTGAATTTTGCTGGCATTTTTATTAATTCTGGTGACATTTTTGAAAATCCCCCAATAATTACTGACCCGGAACAAGTAAACAGTAAATTATTGATTGCATTTGAAGCAGAAAGTTTTACATCCAATCACATTAATGATGTTAACAAATAAATCAGACAATGCACCTGCAATTTATTGATACTGTATCCCTTCAGTTGTAGTCTTGATTGAAATAAAATTCTGAGTCGGCCTAGCCTGAGACCGAAACAAGTTGTGCAATGTGTACAAATTTGTACAAAAATACAAATGTGGTCGATGCAGAAACAAGACCAAGACCTTCAAAAAATGGTCTTGAGATTAGTGTTGAGTACTACAGCACTAACAGCTTGGTGTAGCGCTCTCAAGGAAAAACTATTTGAAGAGAATCTTGGTATCTGGTCACTAAAACAAAAAACAAAAAAAATCAATCACTAGTAGTATAATATTGCCCACTTATAACAAAAACTTTTTATAGTTAGTGATGCACAAAACATTTTATATTTTCATTGTTTTGCACATTATAAACATCCAAGTTTGAGCAGATATTCACAAACACAGTATTTCACAGTAAACACTGGTCTAAACATTCTTAGACTGTAACATTCATCATGTTAAATGCGTAAACACTATTACTTTTATATCGTATTGATTTTTTTTTTATAGTATAGAGCATAAAAACATCTTCGCGTCATACAACGTTTAGATGCAGTGAAAGGTTGCTTATATATTTCATATTTCATATATTAACATGATTTCACACTTTTAGTCTGGCAATATAGTTTGGGAAAAGCCCAACTAGAAAATGTGTACATGTTTATGTAAAAATAACTTAACTAATGTAAGTATGAAAAAAATGAATGATTTGTCAGAAATGATATCCTCTGCTGGTTCAAGCCATGCATCACATCACATTCTTCTGAGGTAAAATCAAGGCTTAGTTCTCACAGTTAGTTACACGGTCAAAACAGTTTTTAAAAATAAAAAGTGCATGAATTAATTTTTCACAGTAAGGTATAAAATAGATTATTTTAAAAAAAATTTTTTTTTTATTGCAACTCTAACAAATGTGAATTTGCTCATGATTGCTTTTGCCTCTGATTATTTCTTTGTTTTATAGAAGGTAAAAGACAGTATAATGTTGATGTTCAGAAAACTTACTGGCATGGCCAGTTTGGAATTAAAATCTCAGAAGCTTTGGTAATTTTGACATTGCCCATCCTCCCAAATATAGAACTAATCCCATCCAAGAACATTTGTCACTTTTTGTTTAGGAAAACTCCTGACCAAAAAAAGCTGTCTCTGAGGGGAAAAGAGCAATGAACAATACAAAATTGAGGTTACAGAAACACCCCTGAGACAAAAAGACAGAAAGACAAGCAGATGGACCGCTGCATAACAAAAAGATAGTGATGTGCCTGTAGTGCCTCTGTTCTATCCTCCCATGCACTCTCGCTCGGATTTTACATGCCAAGAAGTTTGAGCAAAGACAGTAACGGCAAAGACAGATGTTTTTTTCTGTTTTTCCTCCTCCTCCTCTTCTCCTGTTTTATAATGGGTCTCCAAAACAGATTTTTGAAGGGTGTTGAATGCGCGGGAGAGAGACAGTGGACTTTGCTCTTCTCAGCTAAGAAACACAGTGCTGTTTTTGATAGAGCCAGACAGAAGCAGCCAACCAAAAGTCATTAGGTCACTCTCTTGTAGTGATATCCATTAGAAACACCAAGTTTTCCTCGACCTCTTTCTCACATACTGGCAGACTGTAGCTCTAAAAACCTGCATTGACATTTCACTTGCCAGAGCATTTACAGTGATAGCACTGAATTAGCCTTTCTATATCTATACCTTTGATTAATGTATGGTGGACTTTGAGTATGGTTTGAATAAGATGTTTTCATGATCACTAATAGAGAGTACTGCTATTAGAATGTGCACTTGTCATTCTGTTTTGTGTCTTCGCCTGTCTGCTTGATGTCTGTGAGTATCTGATAGCCTTTCGTCTATGTCCTGTCCCCAGGTAAGACGTTCGCTTACATGCCATATGATCTGAAGCTGATGGAGCAGGAATCTCATGGTGGAGTGGGCAGACCGGGCTCTCCATACAGACTCTCTCCTCGGGAGCCTAGCAAAGCCTCACCCCAGCCCGACGGCAGTAACACCACCCGGTATAGTGTACCTCCAGGTAAGCGGTCCTTGCACCCTGTATCCAGGCACAATTTTTTAGAAACCTGCATCTTGTTTTTGTTCAGGCAGGTATAGTCACCAATTGAGAGTAAGAATGATAGTCTGACCCTCATTGATGTAAGCATCATGAGCGATTTAAATCGAAGGCATACAAATGGTCTATTAAGAAAACGTCATATACGAGTGTTTATCTCAGTCTTTGTCTCTTATGCTCACCAAGGCTGATCAAAAATACAGTAAATAAAAATGGTAATATTGTGAAATATTACTACAATTTTCACTACAAAGTACTGTTCTATTTCAATACATTTTAAAATGAAATTTATTCATGTGATGGCAAAGCCGAATTTTTAGCACCCATTACATTTTTTTCCAAGATTCTTTGATGAATAGAAAGTTTAAAAGAACAGCATTTATTACTCAGAGAGAATCATTCAAGCTACAAGAGGATCTGCATTCTGTAAGTACTTTGTGTTGTTTAGTTCGATTTCAGTGCTGTGTATTTGAGAGGAAGTTTGTTTACTGTGGTCACGTGACAAATCGCGTGTGTTCTCGTTTCACTCGAGTCAGTAAGGCGTGGTCAAAGCCAGCTTTAGTATATAAACCGTTGTAATTTAGCATTCATTAGAGAGAATCATTCAAGCTACAACAGGATCTGCATTCTATAAGTACTTTGTGTTGTTTAGTTCGATTTCAGTGCTGTGTATTTGAGAGGAAGTTTGTTTACTGTGGTCACGTGACAAATCGCGTGTGTTCTCGTTTCACTCG
>RJVU01018862.1:5161742-5179635 GCA_003731715.1 Anabarilius grahami
TCCTTACTACGAGCACTTTACTGACATAACTGTGACTTCACACAGCACTTACATACTGTTGTTCTCATGTTGACTTGACTTGATTCTACTATTCTCATTTGTAAGTCGCTTTGGATAAAAGCGTCTGCTAAATGACTAAATGTAAATGTAATGTAAATTTATTTGAAATAACTATAAATCTTTACTGTCACATTTTATCAGTTTACTGTGTTTTATCAGTTTACTGAATGAAAGTATTAATTTCCTTCAACAAAAAAAAAATCTTACTGACCCCAAACTTTTGAACATTACATTACATTGGTATATTGCCATCATATTGAAACTTGGCATTGTAATGTGTACTTCAAATATTGTTGAAATTGCTTGCAATGATGTCAAACAGAGCTATGTATGAGTCATTGTAGATGTGGACTTGATTGATGGCCTTTGGGCTAATTGTTGAGAGCCTGAATCTGTCTAAGTTTGGACCTAAAGATTTTGACTTTGCAGTTAAAAGTATCTGTTACTTTCATTAAGTCATACATGTTCATGCTGCTATGTGAAGTATTTTTGCTTCAGTGTTTTAGACCTGCATATATAGACAGGTACACAAGTTGGATTTTCAGTCATTAGCACCCTTGTCTGGAGCCTGTAACCTGACAGTGTGTCGCTAGCAGACTGATAAAGAACCAGACTCTGCTTTTCCTTAGAGGAACTCACATTTGTTTGTAAGATACATGGCTTTTATTAGTCAGGTCAGCGAGTTTCTTCCTGAAGGAAACCTTGAAGCTCTCACGAGGCTCAGCCCATGTGACTGATTCCCTTATCAGCCCTACCCTTACAACCTGGAAACCGTTCTCATGGAGACAAACACTTATAGAACACACTGGACATTTCTATTGGGGAGAGAAAAAATAGTGTACGTCAAGTAAACAGAATGTTCTGGTGGGACTGTCGTTCCTGCAGGTTTATATGGTGATGATGTGTGGAAACAATGATAAGGTTTCATGATGAACTTTGGCACGAGACTTCAGGCTTCAGTGACCTCTGCTATGAGGACCTAGATTGAGCGGAATGATTGATGTTTGCATTATTGACCTGGTAAACAAAACTTTCTCTCTGTGTCCTACATGCATGCTACATCAATAACATGAACACTACTGGTGATGCAACTGTGATTGACTGAACAAACTAGGGGTATCACACATACTAGTACTTACTTTAGTCTCCAAGAATAACAAACAACTTAAAAAATATATTATTTAAAAGTATTATTTTATTTAACAAATAAATATAAATTAAACAATTAAAAAATATAAAAAATTCTCATCATGCTCACCAAGGCTTCATTTTTTTTAAAATCAAAAATACAGTAAAATTGTGAAATATTATTACAATTTAAAATAACCGTATTCTATTTCAATACTTTTTTTAAATGTATGTGTCGTGATCCTTCTGAAATCATTCTAATGATGATGATTTGGCTGATTTGGTGCTAAACATTTCTTGTTATTATCAATATTGAAAACAGTTGTGCTGCTTAATATTTTTGTGTGAATTTTTTTTCTAAAGGTTTCTTTTGATGCAAGTTCAAAAGAACAGTATTTACTTAAAACAATATTTTTGGACAATGTAAGAGTCTGTCACTTTTGATCTATCTTTCACTTTTCTTCTGCATTCCCCAGTTAATCACATGGCCAGCCTGATACAGGGATTAAAACACTAGCTCTGAACGAGAGGATGAACCATGTAAAGATCTAGGCTTCTGTAATGTTAGACCTGAAGTGTTCTTATTTGTGCATTTGAATCATCCTGAAACATACAATTGCAACAGATAAGCTATTACAGCATGAGAACATCACACCCTGCACTAAAGAACCGCAAAGACCATCTCAGCTCTGGTTAACAGACTCATGCTTTTTACACCGCAGGAGACGGGAGGGTTCATGACTCAATATTTCAAAAGAGATGAGTGAGAGGCTTGGCTGTCTGGGAAGTGAAAAGGAAAGGAGTGCTTTAAGTAGCGCTGTGAGTCACGAATGAGCAGCGGTAAAGGGAGACTTCATTCCTCCTGTGCTAAGAGCTTCAGATTAGACTCTGGGCCATGTTTCTTTGTCAGGCTTTATTCAGGGTTTTGTTTGAGGCTCTCTGCATTGGGGTTAGCTTTCTTTTAAGTAGCTCTTTATTTTTGCACTTATGGCAAATTTTTGAGTGTTATTTTTTTAGATTTATATTTAAGCTGGTCAGTTTTGTGAAAGGTCTTGTGCTGGTCCTGCAGATGTTTGGTGCTTTATGTGTAGTAGGTCAGAAACTTTGAGCAGTAAATCTGACCTGCTAGATCTTGAGTCTACATTTAAGCAATAAAGAGAGGCCGTGCTGTATTGTCAATAGCCACGACTAAAGGTCCGTTGTTAGGCACGACGCTCAGCGCAGTTCAAAACACAGCACAACCTTAAGTGACTTATTGATTTTATACTATGTATTATTCAATTCAATTCACATTTATTTGTATAGCGCTTTTCACAATACATATCATTTCAAAGCAGCTTTACAGAGAATGCGTGTCAACATTACAAATTAAAGAATGCAGTTAGCAAATAATGTAATAATTTACAATTTACAATCACTGTTAGCAGTGTAACTGAACGTAGAAGCAATGAGCTCCTGGAAAAATGAATACATTAACAATAATCAAGATATAGAATTTGTGCAATGTGCATGTTGATCCAGATGATTGCGTCTTCCGAAATCCTCGCAGGAGTTGGCGCCGTCTCTTCTTAGGTGATGGTCATCTGAGGTCTTCTTAAGAGGCCGGATCTAAACTGAAGCTGATGTCCTCTCTAGTCACCTCGGGACCGGTGTCCCGAGGCAAAACAGAAAAGCAAATGGAGAGTAATTAGCGTAGCTGCTGTTCATAACATTAAGCAAAGATAATCATGTGCAATTGATCTGATATGAGATGCATTATGTGAATGCTTGGCTAAAGAGATGCGTCTTTAATCTAGATTTAAACTGGGTGAGGGAGTCTGAGCCCCGAACAATATCCGGAAGGCTATTCCAGAGTTTCGGAGCCAAATGTGAAAACGCTCTCCCTCCTTTAGTGGACTTAGATATCCTAGGTACAACCAGAAGTCCAGAGTTTTGTGATCTTAAGGAGCGTGAAGGATTGTAGGGCGATAGAAGATCGGTTAAGTACACAGGAGCTAAACCATTTAGAGCCTTATAGGTCATTAGCAATACTTTATAATCGATACGAAACTTAATGGGTAACCAGTGTAGAGATGATAAAATTGGTGATATATGATCATATTTTCTTGACCTGGTAAGAACTCTAGCAGCTGCATTTTGTACTAATTGTAGCTTATTTATTGAAGAAGCAGGACAACCAGCTAATAATGCATTACAGTAATCTAGTCGAGACGTCATGAAAGCATGAACTAACTTTTCTGCATCAGAAATAGATAACATATTCCGTATCTTAGCAATGTTTCTGAGGTGGAAGAAGGCTGTTTTTGTAACATATGAAATATGATTTTCAAAGCACAAGTTGCTGTCTAATATAACACCCAGGTCTTTAACTGTCGAGGATGGAGTAACAGTACATCCTTCTAAATGCAGATTGTAGTCTGAGAGATTCTGTGTACAGGTTTTTGGCCCAATAAGTAATACTTCAGTCTTATCTGAATTTAATAGAAGAAAATTACTAGTCATCCAATGTTTTACTTCTTTAATACATTCTGTCAGATTGGATAATTTAGAGATTTTATCTGGTTGTGTTGAAATATATAACTGAGTATCATCAGCATAGCAGTGGAAACTAATTCCATGTTTTCTTATAATATTGCCGAGTGGCAGCATGTATATTGAAAATAGCAGAGGGCCTAACACTGATCCTTGCGGCACTCCATAGTTTACTATCGTTATCTTAGATTTTTCCCCGTTTATATAAACAAAATTGTGACGGTCTGATAGGTACGACCTAATACGACCTATTATGTATATTATGTAATATATATCTATTAAGCAAATTCATTAAGTGGCGTCCTTCCAGATCACTGACCTTACAGAATGTTGCCATGCAACAGAAATAACAATATGCTATGAGAGCTCTGCAGTGATACGATGAACAGGTGTTTGATGTCATAGCTGTTACTGTGACTTTAGCTTGACTTTAACACTGTATTAACCAATCAAAAGCCAGGAACGGAACTATTTATTAGTATAATAAGCCCTAAAGTCCCCCTGAAGTGCTTTGAAACAGTGTTATTCAATGTTTTTATGTAATTTCCACTGAAACAGGAAGTCAGGGCGGGACATATGGAGCGAGACATTTAGTTTACATCACAGCTTGAAAAAGCCTCATTTGAATGCTTGTTACAGCCGTAGTTGTATTAAAAATTTGATTTAAAGGGGGGGTATCACACACAGTTTCTGCCAATCTCATGTTAATCTTGAGTACCTATAGAGTACCATATCGCTGAAAAGTCTTTAGTTTAATCATATTTATAAAAGATACATACACTGTACCAAGTATTTCCAAAAACAGCCGAGCGCCTGGAGGCGTGTCCTGTAAGTGGAGCTAGAGTCACGAGTATGCGCAGCTTTTGTGTAAAGATCGTCTACAAGCTATCAATGGTCAGCTAAACAACTGTATTTAAACACACAATACACCATCGCATTATCCATGGATAACTTTTGAATCACTATAATGAATATAGCGTATTAATAATTAATTTATTAATTCACTACGTTCGTGTTGTTTACATTATATGCACTTAGGCACCTATTGCCAACAAAACAGACATTTGATGCAGTTTTACTCACCACCTGCGGTTCTTGACTCATGACCGGGATCATTACCACTGTGACCGCTCCATTTTTCGGTTTTAAATGATCTGTAAATCCAGTGTGGAACTGGGCCTTGTTTATAAAACCATAAGCGCCGATCCTGAGGGACTGATTGCAACTATCAGTCCCTATGGTTATTTTAATAACAAACATCGAGAGCGCATCAATGTAATGTGTGAGCACAAAACTCTCAGCTCCACTTAACGCTGGATTCTTTGGGAAGCAAGGTTATAAACACACTTCTTTGGTGACATTGTTGATTTCATGAAGTCCTGTGACCTGTGCAGCGCTGCCGACGACTTCCATAAAGCCAAACGCGCGTTGATAGGCGTGCTTTTGCTCTCTCGCTCTGGTCAACGTGTGCTTGCGCGCCCTTCCGGTAAAAAGTGACCGTACAAGGAATTCCGCCCCCGTTTACGTCACTCAGGCCGATACTATGAGGATTTGGAAGAGAATTTTTGGAACAGAAATACTCCGTCATAAGTCTAACTCATGTTTTGAAACTTTGGCCATGTTTAGCATGAGAATCCAACTCTTTAACAGTGTAAATAAGTCAGAATACATGAAATAGCATTATACCCCCCCTATAATGTTACTACAGAAAAACATCATTTTGTCATAATTTTTAGTAAAGCTGATAATGTGTCATTTGAAAAGCATGTAATTTATGTTAGTGCATGCATAGCTTATCTTTTCGGTTCACCATTGCTGTTTATAACGCAGAGGATTTCTAACTATTTATGATATTTGATCTCCATATCGCTCTAAAATACTGAATTCCGAATACGCTCTGTGGTCTGCGGCAACTCGCGCAAATGATTCACTCAGTGCACTCGTGTCTTTATTGGGATCTCCAGTAGTTTGTTGTTGTCTCGTCTATTTCTTTTTCGACTGTGAATCAACGAGCCAGGGCAGTTTTGACATCTTGTGGAAAAACTAATTTAGTGAAGAAAATTCAAGGTGCTTGTACAAGCTAAGCCTACAGAGTATGCGTGGTTATGAAAAATATGCAGTTACAGTATGTGCATACTGTGATGGTGATTCAATTGATCACACACACTGTACACACATCGTAGCGCACATGTAAAAACAGAAGTAAACTTCTGGCTTTAGAGTGAACAATTTTTGTCAACTATGTGAAGATAAAGAGCGATCATCTTTTGCCCGCCTCTTTTCATCCCATTCTATTACCCATTTATTCCCACAGTTCTTCAGCCGGCACCAAACCAGGCAGTTCAGAATCTTTCAGATGTCCGCATGACGTTCTCCCGCCACAGGCCGCCCAACATTCCGTCTCCTCCGCCCCTCATTCCCACCTCCAAACCTACAGACAAGCCCTCCTTCATTCAGGGAGGCTCCATTTCACAGGTAAGAGTTTTTGTTGTTGTTTTTCTCTCGGTAACAAATATATGATAGTGCTGCCTTATTTGTTTATTCAGCTCCTACAAGCTGTTGGTTGTTATTTAAGACTTGTCGTGCTTCTGCTGAGTTTAAATGCTTCCAACATATAATGGGATCAAGGCAGAGGATCAGGAGTTTTCTTGGTATTCCATTCTGACTTGTCTTCTTCTGCCCATGCCCTTCAGGGAACGCCAGGCACATACCTTCCATCTCAAACGCACGCCGTGTATGTACCAGAGGTAGTCAAGACCACAGGAGGATCAATCTCACTCGGCTTGCCAAGACAGCAAGACCCTGCCAAACCTGGTGAGAGGCAAATGAGAGATTCAGAGTGAAAATACACTTTTATACTGCAGTCAAGCTCAGCTTAACTAGTCTTTCAAATTGTACTTTCTGTGGTCGAGTTTCGTTATGAAAACCTCATGTGGCCTGTGAAATATGTACTCTAAACACCTAATTGTGTTTGTGTGTGTGTTTAGTGTCATATATTAAGCAGGAGGAGTGTTCTCCACGTGGACAGAGCGCTCAGGCAGAGGGTCTCTTATCCAGAGCTCAGTATGAGGGAGTGGTCAGAGGTGAGTTGACTTAAAATCTACAATAAAATGACTAAAATCGAGAGTTAATCCTCAAAAGTAAATAATCTTACCATTTGAGAGTGTTTTTCCCCCACCCCTGTCATGAATGTGAAAGAGAAGCAGCTCCAGAACATTTGACTACAGACTCAAACACTAACCAGTGTTTTTCTTTCTCTCTTCTGCTCTCAGGAGGACCCATACAGATTCAGGACATGAGAGGGCCACCTGGAAAAGGCCCAGAGGGCGTGACCTTTAGAGGTGGCTCAATTACACAGGTACCTTTTATTATAGGCCTTTGTGGAGTATTTGTTTAATTTTAATTTATAGTTGTGTAGTATTTCTCACTGTTGCTCATTATAGGGCACCCCTGCCCTGACTCAGTCCAATGTAGCAGCGGATCTCTTGAAAGGCACTATTGCTAAACTGGCCACAGAGGACCTGAGCGGCCCAGAGAAGAGCCGAGCTGAAGCTTATTCTAAAGCTCACGTCATCTACGAAGGCCAAAAAGGACACATCCTCTCTTTTGACGGTCAGAGCCAAATCTGCTTCCCAGTAGGACTGGGTGATATTTAATATTCACGTTATATTTGTGATGACAAATGATTTTTATATTCTTTTGTGTTTTCTGTTATTTCGAATATTGTCAAAAAGCTAAAGTAACAGTTATAAAGTGATCGTTTTTATGTTATTATGCCTGGCCCTTAGTCATACCGCAGCACAAGTGGAGTCAGATGGTGAAGTGCTTAATTTCAAGGGCTAAATGACATGTTTTCTAGCTGTACAACAAGAGTTTCTATTTTTATGGTGAACCACAGCCAGAGCTTTTCACGACTCTTTTTGAAATGGTCAATTGATATTTTTAGTTCATTTTGTTATAATTAATATGTCCATCTCTCTTTGTTTCCACAGCTATTAAGAACCCTAGAGAGGGCACTAGAAGCCCACGGACGGGGCACGATCTCAAGCGCACATATGACATCATGGAGGGGTCCCGTGGACACCCAGCACGTGAGACGGCACCTTATGAAGGTTAGTCGTGTTTTTTAATGTGCTTTCTCTGAGAAGGGTGAAGCACAAAAGAGTTGAAGAAGTGAGTATGCTTGCCAGTGGAGAAGGTTTTTAAAGCCGTTTTTCTCTGCCAGGTTTGATCAGCAGAGCATTGCCCAGAGAAAGTCCACACGAGTCTAAGGATCGATCCATACTCGCAGGATCCATCATGCAAGGTAATGTGGACCCACCATTCCTTCAATCTTGAAAATATGTAATTAAAGTTAAAGACTAGTTGTTTTAAAGGTGCCCTAGAATTTATTTTTAAAAGATGTAATATAAGTCTAAGGTGTCCCCTGAATGTGTCTGTGAAGTTTCAGCTCAAAATACCCCATAGATTTTTTTTAATTCATTTTTTTAACTGCCTATTTTGGGGCATAATTAGAAATGAGCCGATTCAGGGTGTGTGGCCCTTTAAATCTCGTGCTCCACGCCCCAAGAGCTCGCGCTTGCCTTAAACAACATAAAAAAAGTTCAAACAGCTAATATAACCCTCAAAATGGATCTTTACAAAGTGTTTGTCATGCAGCATGTCTAATCTTGTAAGTACAGTGTTTATTTTGATGTTTACATTGATTCTGAATGAGTTTGAGGCTGTGCTCCGTGGCTAACAGCTAATGCTACACTGTTGGAGAGATTTATAAAGAATGAAGTTGTGTTTATGCATTATACAGACTGCAAGTGTTTAAAAATGAAAATAGCGACGGCTCTTGTCTCCGTGAATACAGTAAGAAACGATGGTAGCTTTAACCACATTTAACAGTACATTAGCAACATGCTAACGAAACATTTAGAAAGACAATTTACAAATATCACTAAAAATATCATGTTATCATGAATCATGTCAGTTATTATTGCTCCATCTGCCATTTTTTGCTATTGTCCTTGCTTGCTTACCTAGTCTGTTGATTCAGCTGTGCACATCCAGACGTTCTGCCCTTGTCTAATGCCTTTCATAATGTTGGGAACATGGGCTGGCATATGCAAATATTGGGGGCGTACACCCCGACTGTTACGTAACTGTCGGTGTTATGTTGAGATTCGCCTGTTCTTCGGAGGTCTTTTAAACAAATGAGATTTATATAAGAAGGAGGAAACAATGGAGTTTGAGACCCACTGTATGTCTTTTCCATGTACTGAACTCTTGTTATTTAACTATGCCGAGGTAAATTCAATTTTTGAATCTAGGGCACCTTTAATATGAAGGATTGTAAATCATTTCAAGCAGTAATGCAGGTCCTACTTAGGCTTTTGTTTTAAGTGCTAAATATTTCGGACAGCTAAAAGAACCACATACCACAATATTTTTTTTTTTTTTTTTTTTTTTTTTTNAGATTTTAGGAAATTTCTACATCTTCTCTCCCTGTGTTTCAGGAACTCCAAGAGCCTCTGCTGAAGTGTATGATGAGGCCTCCAAATACGGTAAACAGATCAAGAGGGAAAGCCCACCCATACGCTCTTTTGAGGGAGGCATCACGAAAGGTAAACCATACGAGGGAGTGAACACCATAAAGGAGATGGGCCGTTCAATTCATGAGATCCCACGTAAGGAGACCCAAGATAGTCGCAAAACTCCTGTTCTGGAAGGATCCATTACTCAGGTACAAGATTTGAAGTTATTATTTCACACACTGAAATGTATTTATGAAGAACATTCAAATCACTTTCAGATCAGTCAAAAGGAAGATGGCTTTGAATGTCTTATAAGAACAATTTCTCTTCATCTCCCTCTAATTTTCTCACCATGCATTGTTTTTTCCCCCATTAACGCAGGGTATTCCTCTGAAGTACGAGAGCAGTACTGTGAACCCGTCGGCCATCAAGCATAATGTTAAATCTCTGATCACAAGTCCAGTGAAGATCTCACACTCTGCCATCGAGGCGGCCGAGCGCGAGAGGGCCAAGTACGAAGATGTAAAGGCGTCCGAGCGTGTCCGGCACACTTCTGTTGTAAACTCTACGTCTGTCCTGCGCTCCACACACACAGAGGCGGGAAAAGCTCAGCTCAGTCCAGGCATGTATGACGACAGCAATGCACGCAGAACCCCTACATACACCAGCACCTCCATATCCAGAGGATCACCCCTACTGCGAGGGCAAGAGGGTATGAATGCCTCATCTCTCATTTTGTCTCCTTTTTATTTCCCCCAAAATGTTTTATTGCTCCTATAACTTGCCGCCTAGCTGTCAGTTTCACAGGTCATCGTACTGATCTTTTTTCTCAAATAGGAAGTATAACAACAGGTAAACCGGCTTCTCACGAGAGAAAGAGCACACTGACCCCAACCCAGAGGGACAGTATTCCTGCTAAGTCGCCTGTGTCCGGGGCTGACCCTCTTGGCTCTCACAGCCCCTTTGACCCCCACCACAGACCTGTGGTACCTGGAGAGGTGTACCGGACTCACCTGCCACCACACCTGGACCACAGCCTCGCCTTTCACCACAGAGTCCTGGACCCAGGTAATTTAAGGCATAATGGGATCTTTCCAGGGGCCAGAGTCATGAAAACAAATTAGATTCGAGAAGTCCTGCATAGGTCACTAGAGAGAAGTCTGTCGTCTTCATCGGATGATCCAGTTATGATATTTTGATTAAAAATTGCAAGGCCAAAAAAAATGAAACATACAAAGATGTATCGTTCACATTAAGATCATATATATTTCATTTAGAATGTTAAAAATTTTAATGTCATGCCACTTTTAAAATCTATTTTACATAATACAAAATATTGTACAACCATAGTTGTTTTGTAAATCTGATCCCTGGATTAAGATGTAACCCCATTCTGAAATGCATTACTTATCAGACTCAGAACGCATGAGAAGTGGCTACGCTTTGCCTAGGTCTGGAAAATTAATGAATTATGAATTAGTTCTGTTCTGAAACCATGCTTCTTACAAACAGGTCTGCAGGAAAAACAGTTCATGCGTCACACACAAAATTAATTGATTGTGCTAAGTAATGGCTCTCTCTTAAAAGCACTACTCCTATCTCATTGGTAAACATCGTGTTTTGGTTTTTCAACCTGCTCTCATGCATTAGGTAATAGCATTTCCTGCTCGACTCTACTGTGGCAAATCCGCACCATTGACGTCAAGACAAGAACAGCTGTCTTTTCACCTCTCGTCCTTGTTTTCCTCTGTATATCTCAGCAGCGTACATGTTCCCACGGCAACCATCGCCGACCGGTTACCCCAACACTTACCAGCTGTACACCATGGAGAACACTCGGCAAACCATTCTGAACGATTACATCACCTCGCAGCAGATGCAGGTCATACCGCGCCCTGATGTTGCGAGGGGACTGTCACCACGTGAACCGTCCATTGCCATCCCATACCCACCAGCTAGAGGTAAGGGGCATGATTGTCTAAGTGTGTTTGTGTGTTTGTGACAGTGAATGAAGGGATCAAAGGAAGAATGTAGTCTGTAGATTTTGTGTTTGTGTGAACTAGTGGCAACCTTTTCCAGACCGTCAGAAGCAAATGACCCTTAAACAAATTCTATTTGCACGCTGTCAATTCATTGAGTTCAATTCGATTGTAAAATCCAGGGCTGGGGCTGTTCCTTAGATGTCCTCTAGACCCTCCTATTAAGAGGCCCACTTTTTTTTTTCTAGTTACATATGTTCACTCTGCATCCTATTTTAACATCTCCAGGAACAAGGTTACATGTTAAAAGTTGACCTGGGTCTGATGTGACATTATTTTGCTTTAAATAATGGGAAGTTTCATAATAATAGAGCGGATTCAAGCTGAAGGAGTTTAACCCTCAGACCCTTAGCATGTACAGCTGTCTAAATTTCCAAAATACATTGCTTCATGTTGCTAGTTCTGATTTTGATTTGCTTAGATTGAAAAGCTTGTGGAAAACAGCTTTCAGCCCTGACCTATCCTGTTATTTTTTTTTTTAATTGAAATCCTTTGATACATTATTAATGAGCTCATTCAAATTTTTAAATTCTTCTAGTGTGTTAGTCATTAGGTGTCCCTAGAAGATCAGTAGAGGGTGTTGGCTCTTTAAGTAAAGTTGAAGCTGATTGGTTGTGGATGCTCACCCTCTGGCCCTTTGCTTCTGTCTGTAAAAGGAATAATTGATCTAGCCCAGATGCCACCTACCATCCTGTTACCTCACCCTGGGGGGACAGGTTCCCCCTCCCTGGACCGCATCACCTACATCCCTGGACCTCAGACCCCTTTCCCTCCTAGGGCATTCAACCCTGCCTCCATATCTCCAGGTGAGGATCCCACCCCTCCTCTCCTATCCAACACCTGAACTTCCCCTTCCAGTCCTGGTGGTGGTGGTGCTTTAGAAACTCGCCCTTCGCTGCTGCTCTGAGATCAGTTTTGCTGTTTTAATCAAGAGCTTTCTTCCAATTACAACTAACTAAAGCCATTTTCTACATTGCTATGGTGGCAGTGAGCTACTACTAAATCTACAGTGTCATGGCAAAAGGAAGTACATTTCACCTGATTTGTGAGTTAGTCTGAATTTATTGTGATGACTATGTAATAATACAAAAACAGCATGAGTCCTAAAATCTGTACCTGATCTCGAATCACTTCTTACCCGAACCTGAAGTGCATAATTTAAAAATAAAAAAAACTCAGCACCAGACAGATTCGATAAAATTAGTCCAGAATCCAGCTGACCCAATTCCATTTTTTTTTTTACCCATCTGGACCTGAATGTTAAAAGTAGTGACATCTGTACAGCCTACAGCCCTGTATGCCAGTGGCATGTGTTTACTTTTTCAGCTGGGTATAACAGACCAAAATGACAGAAATGACAAGTAGGAAACGCCACGGCAGGTGTAGATTTAAAGGTTTGCCCATCTTCCTGAAATTCATCCTTCAATGTTTACATTAGCTAAGTTTTTAACCCATGTTGCCAGATAGTAGGTAGTCTAATGTGGGAGAATGTTTTTAATGGATTCTCAAAAATTGAAAATATACAGTTTATTTAATTTTTGTTGCTGGCATCAGCTGCATTTAGATGATTTTTTGTAATCAATGTCTGGCAACAGTACAGTTTTTTTCACTTAGGTGATCAATTTTAAGTAAAAAAAAAAAAAACCTGCTTAGCTTTATGTTGCACGTCAAATGAAAAGGACATTTCTTTTGAATAATGAGAAGCTGGCATACTTTAAAAGCATTTAGGTCTTCTCAGGTCCATTCAGTATGAGCACATTTATTCAAAATCACACAGGATCTGAGACTACTAATATCACACCTGACCCATGTCTAAGGCACTTGTCAATGTTTTGGACACATACCCGCTTGGGTTGGACCTTGGTATCAGATCAGTTTAATGAATTTAGCAGGCTTCCTGCTGAATTCTTTAGGTGCTGACACGCATTCTGTACCATTTTGAGAGGTTAGGTCAGAGATTGTTTATTATAGGGAGATGAGAAGGTCTGTATCTCTTACCATTGGAGAAAGCGTGACGGCTAACTTAATCACGTGCGGCACCTCTCAGCCTATTGTGTAATGGCAGTGACATCAGTGTCAGCCATTCAAAACTCCTTCCCTGCGTACCGCCTATGCGTACTGCCAGAGCCGGAGCGTTAGCATTAGCCGTTACGCTTTTTTGGCTAAAGGTTGCAGGCTTGCCTTCCAGTGGCTTTGGTTAGGTTGAGCTTATTTAACATTATTCAACAAAGAACGAAGAGAACTGCTGTTATCATTGTCTGTCTGAATGAAATGTTCTAGAATAGATTGTATCTTAAGATGCATGAAGAAATATGCAGGATGTTATTTGGAATTAATAAGGCAACGAAAGTACCAAGCTCCCAATTGTTGCAAGTACTTGCCTATGTCTACCTCCCCTGAGATCCACCTGTGCATGCAGTGTAGGCAAATGTCGGCCTCGGCTCAGTAGTGTCATGTTTAAATCTTGTCTTAGGAATGCAGGTGATCTTGAGGTGAGTAGACCTTAACAATCTAAACGTCTATTTACACAGCAAACCTAATAACAAAAAGTAATTTCTAGACATATTTGCTCTCTGTGTCAATATGCTTTCAGAACCGTTTCATGGCTCTTGTCTGTCTGTGTTGTGCTACAACACTGTTAACTGTGCTGATCTTTTAGCATCATTCCGTGTACTGTCTTTACATACAGTTTGAATCTTGTACAGGAGTGCATACAGTACATACAAATACCTGTTTTTCTTTTAAAAATAAATCAAGCTTGAGTCAAGGTGCTAGTATCCATCCCGCTTTTGCTGGCACTTCCAACAAAGAAAAAGGCAGCTTTATTCTTCTAAGACTTTTAAACAAAGACAATGAAGCATGTTTATTTGTGAGCAGGTTTTGTAGTTATATTGTTAGTTATGTCATTGTTTCTCTTGTTGCCGTTCCCCCCACCCACAGGAACCAGCACCATTTCAGTGGAAAAGGAGTAAAATACTTGTTAATGTGTATTTAATGGGTCAAAGAAGTGTATTAAATAGATCAGTGGTTCCCAAACTGAGGTGACAGAGGGGATACGTGAACAAAATGAGTTTTGCCATTCATTCAATATTACCCCACCTTAAAATAACATTAAAACTGAGCATGTATTTCTAACAGGCAAAATGCCACATCTAGTGTAAAAACAGGAAAATGGTAGTGCCATAAAAAGTCAAATACATGACATCCATTTAAATTCATCTTTTGCAGTCAATACTGACTGCATATGTGTATCAGAGTGCCATTCAGAGTGCATATGATATGTTATATGCAGAAAATGCTGTCTTAGCGCTACCTTTTGTAAAAGTGGGGATTTAGCACTTACTAGCATGAAGATGAAATATAGACACACTGTGTGTAGAGATCGAATTATGCAAACTCTCTTCAATATAGAAACACCCTGTGTGAGTTCTTCTTTTTAAAGAAGCCCTAGAACTCCTTTTCAAAAGATGTAATATAAGTTTAAGGTGTCCCCTGAACGTGTCTGTGAAGTTTCAGCTCAAAATACCCCATAGATTTTTTTTTTTTATAATTTTTTTTAACTGCCTATTTTGAGCCATAATTACATATGCACCGATTAAGCGCGCGGCCCCTTTAAATCTCCCGCTCCCCCGCCCCCACGAGCTCTCGACGCCTTAAACAGCAAACACAAAGTTCACACAGCTAATATAACCCTCAAAATGGATTTTTACAAAGTGTTCGTCATTCATGCTGCATGCATACATCGATTCCTGTGAGTATAGTATTTATTTGGATGTTTACATTTGATTCTGAATGAGTTTAAGGCTGTGCTCCATGGCTAAAGCTAACATTACACACTGTTGGAGATTTATAAAGAATGAAGTTGTGTTTATGAATTATACAGACTGCAAGTGTTTAAAAATTTAAATAGCGACGGCTCTTGTCTCCGTGAATACAGTAAGAAACGATGGTAACTTTAACCACATTTAACAGTACATTAGCAACATGCTAACGAAACATTTAGAAAGACAGTTTACAAATATCACTAAAAATATCATGTTATCATGGATCATGTCAGTTATTATTGCTCCATCTGCCATTTTTCGCTATTATCCTTGCTTGCTTACCTAGTCTGATGATTCAGCTGTGCACATCCAGACGTTAATACTGGCTGCCCTTGTCTAATGCCTTGAATATGGGCTGGCATATGCAAATATTGGGGGTGACCCCGACTGTTACGTAACAGTCGGTGTTATGTTGAGATTCGCCTGTTCTTCTGAGGTCTTTTAAACAAATTAGATTTATATAAGAAGGAGGAAACAATGGTGTTTGAGACTCACTGTATGTCATTTCCATGTACTGAACTCTTGTTATTTAACTATGCCAAGGTAAATTCAATTTTTTATTCTAGGGCACCTTTAATGTTGATCATATATTATACAAGCAAGAATGCATTTTTTTTTTTCTGAATATAACAATAGTTACAAACAAAAAGATAATATTAAGAGACATACATTGTAAATACAGTATTGTCAGTATTGTTTACTCTATTTTTCACCAAAATAGGTCTAATGAAAGCCACTGCAGAATTGTTGTGTGTCTCCAACACACAGTGGTGTTTCATTAGTGAACAAAGCTATGACTTTGAACAAATCGGGAGAGTCAATTATTCAGTGACCTATTCATAAATACAGCCACTTGCTTCATGAATGAATGAATGAATGAATGAATCACTCATTAAGACAGTATCTTGCCGCCACCTACTGGCAGTTTTAGTTTAATATTTAAAAGTATCACTTGATTTTTCTCTATTTAACTTTTTTTTTTTTATTATTAAAACATTATCTCATAACATTATTTATGCCATTGTAATTGTCGTCAGGCCTCCTCTGAACAGGATTAAACTGTGTAAATACATCTAGATGCAGTGCAAAGATGGCTTTTGTTAATACTGATTTCATTTTTATTGAAATTGTTTTGATTGATAAGTTATTGCTTTATTTATTATATTAATAATTAAATTAAGAATTTCATAATTTGACAAACAACACATTTAATAGGGTTAAAAAAAACTTTGCCTTTATGAAGGGAAAAAATGCACCTGAAAATCACTTTAAGGGGGCAAATAAAAGGTGTGACTGCAGTGTAAGTGGAAGAGAGGGGGTATGCAGAAGGATGTTAAATGCCTCAAGGGGTACTTCAGTTCACTCTAAAAAGTTTGGGAACCACTGGAATAGATTACGCCAGCATTATTCATATACATTTATTTATCCTCACAATCATTTCGCATCATTTAAATCTTTCTGCTATTCCTAACAGTAACCCAGCTGGCCCTATCCAACTACAGCAAATGTAAAGGACCCTTTTTATTGTAACCCCACTGTTTGTTTTTGTGTGTTGCCTGTTCTTCACTCCCTACAGGACATCCTGCCCATCATAGTGCCACTGCAGCCATTGTGGAGAGAGAGAGGGAGAGAGAGAATCAGAGAGAGAAGGAACGTGAGAGAGAGAGGGAAAGGGAGAGAGATCGAGAAAGAGAGAGAGATCAGAGAGAACGGGAACGTGCTGCTGTAGAGTATATGCGTGGAGGTAAAACTAATTGACATACAGAAGGAAATTATAGCACCAATAATGATCCATTCTTTTCCATCTATAACAAACTGAGCTATTCTGCCTATGTTTCCAGGACTTATCACTGTTTATGTTGCAGGTCCTGAGCAGCCTGGCCGACCAGGCAGCCGTAGTTTCCTGCGCTCCACCTCACCCTCTGTGCGATCACAGGAGGGTGTCCTCCAGCAGCGGCCGAGCATCTTCCAGGGCACCAACTCTAAGAGCGTTATTACCCCACTCATGTGAGCAATACACTATTCATGACATCAGCCTAATTAATTAGTTAATTACTAAAATTTAGTATGCGCACATTAACTTTTTGTATTATATTAACTTTTATTGTAGAATTCAAGAACTATCTGCCCAATTCAAAGCTACCTTACATATTAAACATTTTAGAAAAGATAGTTCTTGCGCAGTTTGTCATTTTTAGGGAAGAATGAGGTTTAAGATAAATTTTGATCAGGTTTTAGGGTGGGTCACAGCACAGAAATCTGCTTTTTTTTTTTAAAGGTGCATTGTTTACATTTTAGGAGGATCTATTGACAGAAATGCAATATAATATACATAACTATGTTTTCAGTGGTGTATAAAGACCTTGCATAATGAACTGTTATGTTTTTATTACCCTATTACACCGCGGGTCCCCTTACATATTAAGTCACCATTTTGCACCGGCATGTTTCGACAGAAGCCCTAAATGGTTAAACTGCTCTACAGAGCGTGTTTAGTCACTTTGTTGTTGTTTTTCTTCATTGTTTTTAGAGGCAGCTTGCATCATCACTACATTGAATACACACAAAGTAGTAGTAGTAGTCTTCGGTTAATAATTTTCAGTAAAGCTTGGTGCATTTTCATCATTAGCACCCGTTCCCTGTGGGGTATCACAGGGTTCTGTTATTGAGCCTATTTTTTCTTTTTGTATATGCCACCTCTGGGCTTGATTTATTTATTTATTTATTTATTTATTTATTTATTTATTTATTTATTTATTTATTTATTTATTTATTTATTTATTTATTT
>RJVU01018862.1:5180093-5209579 GCA_003731715.1 Anabarilius grahami
GGGCTGGCTTGTGTGTGTTTTAAGCGATACTTTAGATGGTTCATTTTGTTTTTTGTTTTGTTTTATTGTATTTAATGTGTTTGTATGGTGATTTGTACAGCATGTGCAGTTGTTATTTGCTTTATAAATAAATGAAATTATTGCAATAACGTACTGTTTTATAAGCTTATGTAGTTTTATAGTATATTAAGTTATATTAGCTTTTAAATTATATAATAAAAATATAAATCATTTTTATTTTGTTTGTAGTATTATATTTTTAATAATTTTTGTGGTTGTTGATTTGTAGATTTTGAAATTGTTTTTTTGTTTTTTTCCTAGTAAATGTCCAACTCTGTTTTGCTTGTCCAGGCAAATGCCCTCGCAAGCAGCTGCAGCTCAAGCCAACTCCCGATACAGCAATGCAGCTGATGCCCTCGCCGCCCTGGTGGACGCTGCGGCCTCTGCTCCGCAGATGGATGTTGTGAAAGTCAAGGAGAGCAAGCATAATAACGGTAGCTCCCGGGATGATGACATGTCATCACGGCGAGCAGCACAGGAGTCACAGGAGTTGGAGCGCCGTTCCATGCAATCACCATATGGGGACGTGTCACTTCCTGGTGGGAAACCTTCCCATCCTGTGTATGCAGAGGGTGGAGGAGCTTCAGGGAGCAAAGAGAAAGCCCCACCCACAAAATCACGCATGGAGGAGGAGCTGCGCACACATGGGAAGACCACCATAACTGCTGCAAACTTCATTGATGTCATCATCACGCGCCAGATTGCCCCAGATAAGGACTCCCGTGAGAGAGGCTCACAGAGCTCTGACTCCTCCAGCAGCAGTGAGTGTCATCAGATATAAATTTTGTGTAATAATGACCAGTATTCACGTAACAGTATACAGTTCATAACTGACATTTACACTAATATTCAAAAATTTGGGATCGATAAGATTTTTAAATGTTTTTGACAGATGTCTCTTATGCTTACCGTAATTTAAAATAACCATTATCTTTTTGAATATATTTTAAAATGTAATTACTGTGATGGCAAAGCTGAAATTTCAGCATTATTACTCCAGTCTTCAGTATCACATGATCCTTCAGATCCTTTTTCAGGATTCTTTGATTAATAGAAAGTTAAAAAGAACATATTTTTGTAACATTATACATGCCTTTACAGTCTTTTTTGATCAATTTAATGTATCCTGGCTGAATAAAAGTATTGATTTCTTTCAAAAACTAAATTCTGTTTTTGAACATTTAAAAGTAATGTACATACTGCAGAGTAAACAGGAAGCCATCGCCGCAGTCTCACCTAATGGGATGACCAGTGTCATTAAGGCCATGAGACCTAATAGTCTTAGGAAACCTAGAAAGCACAACCTGTGGTCCAGCTGGAACTGAGACTGACAACAGTGACAAACCCCTGACCTCAGATTTGACAGGGTAATTCCATTATAGGGAGTGTAGTTCTTAACACAAGAATGAAATTTGTTCTCTTTCCAAAGTGACTTACTTTAAAGTCTGTTAGAAGCATGCCAACTTCTGTGTAATCGACTCAGTTTTTATGCCACATTGGCTTGGTGGAGCCAAAATACACACTTCAGCTTTAAATATTCACATGGATATTAACATATTTTAACAACAGAATTTATTATAACAATTTCATGTAGTTTTCAGCTTTCATATGTGTTTTTTTATGCTTTTCTGTTCATTTTGATGGTGGTACCACAGTAGCAATACTATCACTCACCATGTTTTACTGTTGAGTGCTAGCAAAATAGCGGGGGTGTATTTGGAAGTAGGTTGAAATAGTAGGTGTATATGGCACACCCTCTCTCAAAACAAAGCAGCTTTATTTACTTACAAGGCTATAACAGCATTTCTGCATGTCCTTTAGTGTCATCCAGTCGTTATGAGGCTCAGGGTGGAATTGAGGTGATCAGCCCAGCTAACTCTCCAGCCCTGAGAGAAGAGAAGAACGAAGGACCTTTCCCATCAGAAAAGAGCTCTCAGCCACCCACAGGTGAGACTTCAAACCCCTGATGCCTCCACAAGCCAGGAAAATAAGCATCTGTTTGATCAAGATGGGGTGAATCTCATGAAATCCTTTAGAAACATACGGGTTATATTACACCACCAAAAATATATACATTTATATTTTTTAGATTTTTTTGCATTGTAACTTTATCTTACACCTAACTTCTCATTACTGCAAAGAAAATCTCATTCATATTACTGTAATGTGTAAAAAATATTATGGATATTAAGTAGCATACATTCATTTCTTGTATACTGCTTTTAATTTAAAATCATTAATTTTTTTACTCTGTTATAGAGTTGTCAAAAGTACCAACTTCAGTACCAATCGATACTGAAAATTAAAAAATGTGAGGCTTTGAGTGCTGTTGAGCAGAACTGTACACACCTCTGATTGGCGCACTCTGTTGACGCACTCATTGGATATGTCTGTGATTGGCTACAATGATCAACGCATAGGAGCATTTGAAAGCACACGGAAGTGTTTGAATTTGAAAGCAGGCGTCTTATCAGCGGTGTGGTCTCAGTGAAGAGCGCCATTGATAACTATTTACAACATTTTTGAAGCGTTAATCCTTGAAGCCAATCACAGACCTATCCGATGAGTGGCCAACACAGTGGCCAATCAGTAAATGCTCTTACAGTACAATAAATGCTCTTACAGAAATGACAATCACAATTAATAATAATTGGAATTAATAATAAAAAATAAAAAAATTTAATTTTGGAAAATTATTTTTGTGAGGTTTCCCCTAGTGTCATTTCTGTCCGTTCTTTGACCTGATCTTGTAATGTGTAGGAATGAGGTTTGACATTAGCCGGTACAGGCCGTCAGGAGATTCAGGACCTTCTGCACCTCAGCAGCCTCCCTCCTCACAAGCAGACAGTTATGGGCCCGTCCCTAAAACACACCGCATCATGACCCTTGCTGACCACATTTCAGTAAGTCACATTCATACTCCTGATGCTTATGTCACATGTCACACCTCCTTCATTGCCCTCACACTCTCTCTCTCTCTCTCTCTCTCTCTCGCAGCATATCATTACACAAGATTTCGCCAAGAGCCAGGATCCTCCCCCATCATCCAGTTCACTGCCTTCCTCTTCATCCTCCACATTCCAGAGCTCTGGTGTGGGAGGTGTTGTTGGTCGAGTTAAACCCGCTAACCGCTATAGCCCAGAAAACCCAGCTCCAACTACACACCACCAGAGACCACCAAGCAGAGTGTCTCCCGAGAACTCTTCTGATAAACCAAGAGCCAGGTACTTATGGACAAAAAAACACACTGTAGATGAAAGCCAAAATGTTCCTTAAGCAAGTCATTTGGACAGAAATGCACGGAAACAGCACCAGAATGCATGCACATACACTGCTGTTCAAACATTTGGGATTGGTTGTACAGTTTGGATTTTTTATTTTTTTTTAAAGAAAATAATACTTTTAATCAGTAAGGACTCATTAAATTGATCAAAAGTGATAATAAAGACATTTATAAGATTACACAAGATTACTATTTCAAATAAATGCTGTTCTTTTGAATGTTCTATTCATCAAAGAATTCTGAAATGTAGCACAGTTTCCACAAAAATATTAGCAGCACAACTGTTTTTGATATTGATAATAATAAGAAATGTTCCTTGTGCAGCAAATCAGCATATTAGAATAATTTCTGAAGGATCATGTGACACTGAAAATTCAGCTTTGCCATCACAGGAGTAAATTACATCTTAAAATATATTAACACATAACATTTTAAATTGTAATAATATTTCACAGTTTTATTGTTTTTACTGTTTTTTCAATAAAATGAATGCAGCCTTGGTGAGCATAAGAGACTCTTTCAAAAAATTACAAACATCTTACCAACCCAAACCTTAAAACAATAGTGTATGTGCATATTTGTGTATGTCCACACCTAACCAACATTGAGAACACAAAGTACTTAAAGCTGCTGTGAGACATTTGTTTAATGGAATGGCAAAATATTCTTGTGTCCTGACATATTTTACTGAATTGGCTGTTATACATCTGTCTCTGTGATAGCTATAGGCTCTGTAAAGTGCCAAAAAATTAAATATGGTTGGCCATAGTTAAATTCTTTGTTTTGCCAATTAAAGTGTTTTCTGCTTGTCCATTTTGCACATTCACAGGGATGCCAGTATATGTGAAGTAGGAACCTGAGAGTGTGGTTGTTCAATCAGATGCTAGTTAAATGCCATCAGCTTCAAACACTGTCTGTTGTTGCTCTTTTACTCCATCTCTAAATACGACACTTCCTTTGGTGCAACAATATCTTTGTAGGGCGGGATTATAAAAAGAAAGCACGTGTAATTCATTGGCGACAAGTTTCGGTATAACTGACATCTCTTAAAGCCCCTTTAAGTAATCTTAAAGTACCCCATTATGCTCTTTTGAATATTACCTTTCATGCAGTGTGTAATATAGCTGTTTTCTAATGAAAAATGTCTGCAAAGTTTTAAAGATCAAAGTGCACGACAAATAAAGTTATTGTCTGTTAAAAGAAAAAATCGATTCTGAACTGCTGAAACGAGTCGTCAGCAATTCCAGTCTCACTTCCTGTTACAAACTTACACAACAATGTAACAAATTTGCATAATGCCAGCCTATGGTCTTCATTGGCTGCCCACGAACGACGTCTAATTTAACCTGCCCTCTAGTTGTAGCTGAGGCCTGGAAGAGTTTGGTTTGTGTTGTTGACATGTCAAAAAGACACTTTTCAGCCCTGTGAAGCCACTTTGCATGCACTTCAAAAGGATGAGGACTCGTGCTGGAATTGAAACAGAAAAACTGACGCCATCATTCAAATCACTGAATATCAGTTGCTGAGGAAACCTCCAGAGCTGAAATTCAGATATGGTCTGTCTTTCTCAGGCCAGGCAGGTCTCCCGATCGAGGTCGAGGGCTGGTCGAGGGCAGCTATGAGCCCATCTCTCCTCCTCAGGGTTATTCTGGGATGGATAAACAGGAGGCCAGTATGCTGCAGAGTCAGAGACGAGAGCAGGAGCTCCCCGAACAGAGGTAGTAACTCATTGCCTCTCTGTACTACTATGTGTATGAGCCTTTATTTATTCCTTTTTTAAAGTACATTTATTTTTTCAGACTTCTGTTTAGGGAAAAAAACAATCACAAATTAAATTAAGTAGGAAAGCAAACTGGACTGCTCATGTTATTTTGGGATACCCAGATTTCCAAACCTATTCTTCACTGTGTGATCTTTGACCTTTCTTTTGTGTCAGGAATGACTCGCGCTCCCCAGGCAGTGGCAGTTACCTGCCCTCTTTCTTCACCAAACTGGAGAGCACGTCTCCTATGGTTATGTCCAAAAAGCAGGAGATCTTCCGCAAAGCAGAAGTCGGTGAGTGACAATGCAAACCCATTTTATCAGAGACCTACTGACATTCAAACTCAAGATATTTACTTCACTGCACTGATACACTGGTGTCTTTTATTCAGACAGTTGCCACCTAATTAGCACCTAATTCTACCTCCCATTTGCTCTTTATCTGAACAGGTAATGCTCAGCCAGGTACAGAGATCTTCAATCTCCCAGCAGTAACATCATCAAGTGAGTTTCACAACTATCAGTACGATTAATTTCACCATAAAGAACGTAACTGATATGCCACTTGCATTTAATGTTTTTCATAGTTTACCAAATTTTAGATGCTTCTTAAATTATTCTCAATTTGTCCAATATGTGTGTTTGTTATCCTGAACAGGCAATGTAAACCCTAGAAACCACTCGTTTAGTGATCCAGCCAGTAATCTGGGTCTGGAGGACATCATCAGGAAGGCTCTGATGGGGAACATGGAGGAGAAGCAGGAGGACCAGCAGCAGCAGCAGCTGGGGACAGGAAACACCTCAGGAAGCATGAGCAGTATTTCAGAGAGCCATCAGGAGGCCAGCCCGTCCCCTAACACAGGTTCATACTGTAAATACACTTCAATGAACATAGCTTTATCTTAAAGAGAACATTGTGCAGTGCTCTGTGGCCCAGCTTATTACCCACGAAAAAACTGTGTATTGGTCTTTTTGTATGTGATCTTTGTTTGAAAAAATTACAAGGCTAATACTGGTTGTCATTGGAGAATCACTCTGAATTAGGGCCATCATGATCAGATTTTCACCACACAATTATCATGGCCAAAAGAATTCATGACACCGAATTTGTCACAATATCTATAGAAATTAACAATAAAAAATATTTAGATGTATTTTGTTTTCTCAAAATACGCATTAAGGGAGGCAGTACAAACAGTACAAACTGCAAAACCATCATTTTGGCACTTCCCTCAGACTGTCTAACACCTTTTTTTTACATTTCAAAAAACTCCCACACTGGCGAGCCAGATGTTTTTCGAGTGCAGGTGGAGTGTCTCGCTTTTGTCTGTTATTTCCTCCATCGTGTTCTTGTGTGGCTATGTACACACTGCATCGCTTTTCTTTATGATGGGTGGCAACCAATATTGAAGTTGTAGTACTAAACCTACTTAACATGTCAACCAGATAACTTACTGGCTCTGGATTATTTATATTATATTTGTAGCATCAAACATGATACGGTATTTAATTATTTTTTTTTTAGTATCACAGTTATCATCAATACCAGTATATTGCAAGCACCTAGTCTGAATCTTGAACATGTCATTCAAGACCAAACTGGTGATGTCCTTCTGCCTCCACAGCAGGAAAGCAGAAGCTTCAGAGCAAAGCTAGCAGCAGGAAATCAAAGTCTCCAAACCCAGGCCAGGCATACTCTGCCGGAGAGCGGCCCTCTTCTGTGTCCTCCGTTCATTCAGAGGGTGATTACCACAGACAGGCTCCCACCTGGGCTTGGGAGGACAGACCGTCATCCACAGGTGAGCTACTTGATTCTTGATTGTTAGATGAAATGGTTTTGGTTGAGCTACAGTAGTTGGATTAAATGATTTTGTTTCTCTCTTTCCTCTTGCTCAGGTTCCATGCAGTTCCCCTATAACCCCCTGACCATGCGCATGCTCAGTAGTACCCCTCCCACCTCCATGGCCTGCCCATCTCCCTCCATGCAGTCCCAGCAGCAACCACAGGGTGGAGCCTCCGGCCCTGTGGCACCGACGCGCGCGTGGGAGAGAGAGCCCCCGCTACTGTCAGAGCAGTACGAGACCCTCTCGGACAGCGATGACTGAGGCAGGTGACCCGCCTCCCTCTCCTACTCAAGCGTCCATGCCCCACTCCTGTTCACCTTCGCCCTTCTTTCGCTGTCTTTATGAATCCCACTCACTGCCACTCAAGAGTGAGATTCTGCTGGGGAGGAGGTCGTACGTTTGGTGCTACTTTTGTGCCCACTGGTGGTCAGAGAGAGCATTGCAGAGAGCCACTCATTTTCAGGATTGAACTGATGCTTTGATTTTTGGCTTGTTTTGGGATAAGAACTAGACAAAGTCGTGGAAAAAAACTCGAAGAGATGTGGAAAGTCAAATGGATGAAGAACTTGTAAAGAGACTTGTTTGCTGAAAATTTGTTTCTGTAAAGATTTTTTTTTTTTTGTCTTTAAAAAAAAAAAGAAAAAAATTCAATGTATGTAAATAGTAACCTTTTGCAGTGTTTTTCATTTAACAAATTTTTTTCTGCATTTTAACATTGCTTTTTAAATTTATCCCAGTTGGATGAATGGGTGGAACAAGACACCGTGGAAATTTTTGTGGTCAGTCGGGTGAAAAGCATTGAGCTTCCCACATCTGAAAGTTAATGGTCTAATCAAAACGACTCCCAATGACATGCAAATAGGACTTTATGTTTGCTCCATCAGATGTGGACCCTGTCTATGCAGCACTGTTGAGATGTGTTCTGCCCTGTCACTTCAGGGAGGAAGTCACAATCATTCATCAACTGTTAAAGGAGAACAGGACTAAATGAAAGACGCCATAAGCCTTTTCTGTTGTAGGAATTTTGTTCACCGTGAAACTTCAGACATGAGATGAATGTTTCTTCTGTTTTTCTCTCGCTTTTTTTTTCGGCTTGGTTCTAATCTTTAACAGTGGCCTGTTGCAGATCTGTTCAGAGTGTTTGGCCCTACAGTTGAATGTCTGACAGTTTGGCATGACTCGTCATCTTTAATTTGCTAACCGTTCTTGCAGGGCTTTTCATAAAGGTTGTACAAGGTCCGCCACCTTTCCCCAGTAACCCCTTTTCTTTTTAAAGAAAAATGTTTCTGGAGGGAAATCCTCTATTACTAGTCATAAAGGAGCACATATAACGTGTGTATTCTGTCAAAATGTGTACATTTTTTTTTTCTTCCCCTAGACCACAAAACAAATACAAAGACAAAAAGATGAAGTACCAAACTTGGTACATCGCTGCACCATTGTTGCACTTTTTTTCTTTAGTAATTTTGAGAAGCTTAAAATCATACTACCTTTAATCTAAGTTATTCAGTGTCGTGCAGACGTCTGCAACGCTTTCAGATATGTTCATGTTTTATTCACTTACTCCATCTGCATCTTCAACTGTTGGAATTTGACTTTGTTTTTTCTTTTTACTTGGATTAAGCATATACAGTCGGTACCATTTATCTCAGCTGCTGCACTCGTTCAGAGGTCTAAGTATCTCTGTCTGAAAGTGAATAAGCTCAATTTTAGTGCAGAAATAGTTGAATGTGATGAAAGCTAATGGAGGTCCCTGATATCTGAAGGCATCTCTTGATCCTGCTTTTTTCCACTTTATGTGCTTCTGCTTTGTTCAAATAACACCACCAGTCTGATCGTTATTTTAATATAATGGTTTCATTTTCTTCAGAAGTTTAAAAAACAATGTTGAGCTCATGTTAGGATTTTTTCCACATTTTCTTTTTTTATGATTTTCAGCAATGTTATATTCATCCTGTTTGAACGGGATGTCAAGTGTTTACAATGGCGTTGACAAAAATGGTGAAACTTGAATCTTAAAGACAATTAAAATTGCTCATCACGTCAGTCTATTTTCCAGTTTAGCTTTGCAAGGGTGACTTTCTTTTTTTTCTGGTCCGTTCAGAATCAAGACTAATAACTTGTCCCCTGATTTTGAAATCCAATGTTTGTATCACTCTGTCTCCTCAGTAGTGGATGAGAAATGTGCAGACCAATCAATAAAGTAGAACAGAGCTCCACTTCTCTGAAACATACAGCGCTGTATCTCCCGTCTCTGCTGCTTTTCTTTTCCAATTAACTACCAAAAAAATATTGGAAGTCCAAGATATTTTTGAAAGAGGATTCCACAGCAGAAGGAAAGTCATACTGGTTTGGAATGACATGAGGGTGAATAAATGATGACATTTTTTCAATTTTGGTTGAACTATTAGTTCTCCTGCATCAGCTACATTCATCTTAAAGCAGAAGTGAAAAGTTGTGACCACTAAAACAAGACAATTGGCTTCCTTAATTTGTATAAATGCATGAAATATAGAGACTAGCTGATGGTGCTGTTTAGTGGCCTGGGTTTTTTCTCCTACGTGTGCACTTGCACATGCTTCTGTCTTCACTGATTGTGTGGAAACATCTTCATTTAGATATAATTTGATGCTCTATACACTGCCTTAAATTTCAATCTCTGTCTTCAATATACAATTTTCTTTCAGTGTCCTTTAGATTGAGTCATTCAGGTGAGCGTACTTGAAGTTCAAACAGTGCTGGCAATGCCAGTGTTATGGGTTTGATTCTCAGGGAATGCAAAAACTGAATGAAAACATATTTTGAATGAAATGTACTGTAAGTCACTTTTTAGTGGCTTACATGTAATTTTATTTTAGTACATTTTATTTCTATAGCCCCTTTCTAGAGCAAACGTCACAAAGTTCTTTACATCCAAAAAATAAAAAGGAAACAAAATAAGAATAAAGTTTTATAATAATTACAATTGAATTTGACATTGACATTCCTGCCATGTTGCTAATACACTTTTATTCAAGATGTATTTATTCAGGATTTGATTTTTAATCCTGTTTAGAAAAATGTCAGATAAAATCTAATGTGTATGATTATAAGCTGTTATAAGGGTAATTATTGACTCTTCTAGGGTAAATGAGTAATAATGTTGTAGATATAGAGCTGTTGCTTATATAGGTGTACATGCCAATAGTAAAATCGGATTGGTTGAACACAAACTCAGTTGCTTCTAAGTTACTATGGTGATAAACACTGCTAAAAGCCGAGCCGCTTTCATGGTGCCTAAAACCCAGGGTTGGTACAAACTAAACTGAAACATACCTGCTATCCACTTAAACTGGCTTCATGGTATACAGGTCCTTCTCAAAAAATTAGCATATTGTGATAAAGTTCATTATTTTCCACAATGTAATGATAAAAATTAAACTTTCATATATTTTAGATTCATTGCACACCAACTGAAATATTTCAGGTCTTTTATTGTTTTAATACTGATGATTTTGGCATACAGCTCATGAAAACCCAAAATTCCTATCTCAAAAAATTAGCATATCATGAAAAGGTTCTCTAAACGAGCTATTAACCTAATCATCTGAATCAACTAATTAAGTCTAAACACCTGCAAAAGATTCCTGAGGCTTTTAAAAACTCCCAGCCTGGTTCATTACTCAAAACCGCAATCATTTTAACATTTGGCAGACGCTTTTATCCAAAGCGACTTACATTGCATTATACTATACATTTGTATCTGAGTATGTGCAATCCCTGGGATCGAACCCATGACCTTGGCATTGCTAGTGCCACGCTCTAACCACTGAGCTGCAGGAAAGCAATCATGGGTAAGACTGCCGACCTGACTGCTGTCCAGAAGGCCATCATTGACACCCTCAAGCGAGAGGGTAAGACACAGAAAGAAATTTCTGAACGAATAGGCTGTTCCCAGAGTGCTGTATCAAGGCACCTCAGTGGGAAGTCTGTGGCAGACTGGAAAAAGTGTGGCAAAAAACGCTGCACAACGAGAAGAGGTGACCGGACCCTGAGGAAGATTGTGGAGAAGGACCGATTCCAGACCTTGGGGGACCTGCGGAAGCAGTGGACTGAGTCTGGAGTAGAAACATCCAGAGCCACCGTGCACAGGCGTGTGCAGGAAATGGGCTACAGGTGCCGCATTCCCCAGGTCAAGCCACTTTTGAACCAGAAACAGCGGCAGAAGCGCCTGACCTGGGCTACAGAGAAGCAGCACTGGACTGTTGCTCAGTGGTCCAAAGTCATTCGGAAATCAAGGTGCCAGAGTCTGGAGGAAGACTGGGGAGAAGGAAATGCCAAAATGCCTGAAGTCCAGTGTCAAGTTCCCACAGTCAATGATGGTCTGGGGTGCCATGTCAGCTGCTGGTGTTGGTCCACTGTGTTTTATCAAGGGCAGGGTCAATGCAGCTAGCTATCAGGAGATTTTGGAGCACTTCATGCTTCCATCTGCTGAAAAGCTTTATGGAGATGAAGATTTCGCTTTTCAGCACGACCTGGCACCTGCTCACAGTGCCAAAACCACTGGTAAATGGTTTACTGACCATGGTATTACTGTGCTCAATTGGCCTGCCAACTCTCCTGACCTGAACCCCATAGAGAATCTGTGGGATATTGTGAAGAGAAAGTTGAGGGACGCAAGACCCAACACTCTGGATGAGCTTAAGGCCGCTATCGAAGCATCCTGGGCCTCCATAACACCTCAGCAGTGCCACAGGCTGATTGCCTCCATGCCACGCCGCATTGAAGAAGTCATTTCTGCAAAAGGATTCCCGACCAAGTATTGAGTGCATAACTGAACATAATTATTTGAAGGTTGACTTTTTTTGTATTAAAAACACTTCTTTTATTGGTCGGATGAAATATGCTAATTTTTTGAGATAGGAATTTTGGGTTTTCATGAGCTGTATGCCAAAATCATCAGTATTAAAACAATAAAAGACCTGAAATATTTCAGTTGGTGTGCAATGAATCTAAAATATATGAAAGTTTAATTTTTATCATTACATTATGGAAAATAATGAACTTTATCACAATATGCTAATTTTTTGAGAAGGACCTGTAGGCCCCAGCTCTCTTTGGATCAAACCTGACGAAGTTCAAGTGTTGTCTGGACTCAGATTAATGCGATTCTGGAAGTGACATGCTTAAATTCTCAGCTCGCTGCACTTGGACTCAGTGTTGTTCATCGGCATCTTCAGTGATCAGATGAGACATGAAGCTGTTTGCACTGTGTTTCTCTGCTGTGTGGATGTTGTGCTGCTGCTGCTTTCTAGTGTATGTTAAAGGTCATTAAATTCTCTGAATGATGCAGTAAGAATGACGTCATTTATACACTTGTTTCATGTTTATTATTTGTACAATTATCTATACATTGCCTTTATTGCACTCCTTGTTAGTTTTTTCTCTTTCTCTCTCTCTCTCTCTCTATCCAACTCTCCTCCATGTCCAATCTTTTCACACAGGTCATAATGTGTGTCAACGGAAGTTAATTTCGAGAGTCAGTTTATCCACAGAACTGCAGTTTGAAATCCTGCTGCCTTGCCTGTTTGAAGCAGCTCTCTTTGGATCAAACCTGACCACGAGTTCAAGTGCTGTCTGGATTCAGATTAATACAACAGTTGAATACATTGTAGACATCAAAGTAAATGATCCGGAAAGCTTCTGGAATAACAGAAATGGTAGAATTGAAACATTTCGTGATCGCTCTGGCTCTGGAAACTTCTCCATCCTGATCAGTAATGTGCAGCGCTCTGATCTTGGCCTCTACCGCTGTGAACTGTACAAAGACAATAACTGTTCTCTGGGTTATAGAGAGATCAGTGAGTATCTGAATTATAACCATTTACAAAAACTATTATTGTGTATAAACGATTTAAATATGTCATGAAAAGTGGATGATTTTCTGATAGTTTACATCTTTTTGATCTTGATCAGGTCTCAGTCTTGTTGAGTTTTCACTGCTCAACTGGCAGCTCATAGTTGCAGGAGGAGGAGGAGGAGGATTTCTGCTTCTCTGTCTGATCACTGTGTGTGTTTACACATGGATGAAGCGTGAGTCTGATCACTGTGCTATGAGACCTGGTGAGCTAATTTTATTAATATTTTGGACAAAGCTTCATATCATTAACATTTTTTCTTAACATGTTCTTTCAGGTCCAACAGTTGATGAGATGACATATACAACAGTTGTCTATAAAGCACTGCCATGAAAGCAATGGAACAGTTATTTCATATTCAAAGACATAAAGTAGCCTGTCATCTATATACTGTTTGTATAATGGATTGTTAGGATTGCATATACCCTCAGTGACCATTTTTAAACTTTTATAATAGGAACAGGTGGGTGGGTTACATTTGACAATACATTTCTTTAATTTACACCCTTATTTGCCTAAATAATTAATTAAAGCTGAGATGATAACTGCAAAACCAGGGTGGAAATTAAAATATCAGCCACTTCAGAAAGTCACAGTTTTGTCATATTTTAAATGCAGTAGTTAAATACATGGCTTCAAAATATTTTTTCAGCAGTTCTGTCTTTATTTCGTTTTACTCTAGATGGGGGGAAAGCAAAAACAGAAAATGTATGTAAGATCATATATTTGAAAAGTCAAGTAATTTAGATATATTTACTGATAAAGTAAATTTTTCAAACTAAAAAAGTTAATAAACATTCTATCCCATGTATGATCTTCTCAATATGGCAAAAACTTTTTTTTTTTTTTTTTAAGATTCTTTAAAGATCGGAATATCAGGGTCTCTTACTGTGAACCCAAGGAAACCAACCTCATCAAACTTTAGTGAGTCAATACCATCTTCGTAACCCAGTTTGTATGAGCTCAAAAAGATAGAAATAATTTTTAATACTATTGAGTTCACAGTGTTAGTACATGGCTCACAGATGTTGTATGTCTTGCAAGGTGTATAGGTGTGAGTCAGTAGCATCACCTCAACCATCAAGCTGCAATATGCAACCTGAGGTGATGCAAATGACTCAAGTGTCCATGCACTGATAATTTCTTCATATATCATTTCTAATTTTTTTTTTTTTTTTTTTATATTTAGGATACAAGTTTGGAATATACAACATAGTCTAAAAGAAATTTACATGGTTTTAATTTTACTGTAATTTTATAAAATGTTTTATTTTTTAATAAATGGGTCAATTGTTCTGTGGTGTGGCTCATAATGAACTTTGAAATACAGAAATTAATCAGACAAAGTTTGCTAACTTCTGATTGCTGCTTGTTATTTTTATGCTTTTGATGGTTGTCAGTAAAATGGTTTTGTGGCAGAAGAGACAGACAGAAGGCTGTCTGTGGTGAAATGACACCTAAAGTGTGACGTGACTTAGTGTGATGTGCTCAGTTTTCACCAGCTATTCAAATGCAACAATAGAGCTTAAAGGGTTAGTTGACCCAAAAATGAAAATTGTCACTTATTACTCATCCTCATGTCGTTCCACAATCGTAAGACCTTTGTTCATCTTCGGAACACAAATTAAGATATTTTTGATGAAATCCAATGGCTCGGTGAGGCCTCTATTGCCAGCAAGACAATTAACACTTTCAGACGCCCAGAAAGCTACTAAAGACATATTTCAAACAGTTCATGTGACTACAGTGGTTCTACCTTAAAGTTATGAAGCGTCAAGAACACTTTTTGTGCACCAAAGAAACAAAATAACAACTTTTCAACAAAATCTACTGATGGCCAATTTCAAAACACTGCTTTGAAGCTTTACAAATCTTTGGTTTCGTATCAGTGGTTCGGAGCACCAAAGTTACGTGATTTCAGTAAACGAGGCTTTGTTACGTCATAAGTGTTTAGGTATTTCAATATTTCACATGACTTTGGCAGTTTGATACACGATCTGAACCACTGATTCGAAACAAAAGATTCGTAAAGCTTCGAAGCTTCATGAAGCAGTATTTTGAAATCGCCCATCACTAGATATTGTTGAAAAGTCATTATTTTGTTGTTGTTTTTTTTTGTTTTTTTGCCGCACAAAGTATTCTCATCACTTAATAACATTAAGATTGAACCACTGTAGTCACATGAACTGTTTTAAATATGTCTTTAGTAGCTTTCTGGGCATCTGAAAGTGTTAATTATCTTGCTGGCAATGAAGGCCTCACTAAGCCATCGGATTTCATCAGAAATATCTTAATTTATGTTCTAAAGATGAATGAAGGTCTTATGGGTGTAGAACGACATGAGGATGAGTAACTAATGACAGAATTCTCATTTTTGGGTGAACTAACACTTTAAAATGATCAAAGCTTCCAAATGCCTCTGATCTGGATCCACAATATATTTTTACAGTCATTTCAACCCTTTCTCTACCTTTTTGTGTTTTGTACTAATAGTAAACATTTTTAAAAACCGTTTTCATTTATTTTTATATTACATTTATGAACCAAATAAAATTTGAACCAAATGAATTTTTATACTTTTTTTTATATATATACAGTGCACAGCATAAATGAGTACACCCCCTCTGAACAAATACAAAAGATGTATTTTCTTTATGATCCCTAATACAATTCATGGAAAGATGGCGAAACTAAAATGTATTAAACATATACATAATAAAAACTGAGAAATATATGTCATTAATAGCCATAAAATAAGTATATTTGCCAATTTTGTTTAAATTAAGGATTGCAGGAATGAGTACCCCCTAGATTTAATTCAACAAATGTATAATATTCTAGTACTTAGTATGCCCTCCATAACCTTGAATATACTGCTCTGACCCTTCTTGTCACGGAGTGTACAAGTTCATGACAAATTGCCACATCTGTCCTGTTTAACTCCTGGATGATGAGCTCCTTAAATGCCCTGATCTTTAATGGGGAGTTTTGCTCAACTCATCTCTACAGAATCCCCCACAGGTGCTCAAGAGTGTTAAGATTGAGTGCTATACATGTCCACAGAAGGTTTTTCACTTTGGCATAATGCATATCCTCATTGTCATGTTGAAAAAATGCCCAACAATGCAGGGAATGAGGAAAGAGTAACATCTTCTGTTTCAAGTTTGTGTATTAAATTACACAGTGGTGTGGGAATTCATGACAGCATTGATAAAGTACAACTCCCTCACACCTTCAGCACTCATACATCCCTATATAAGAGCTTTACTACCACTGAACTTTACTGTGGGAACCAGGCACTTCTCACTGTACTCCTCCTCTAGCAACACCATAACATTTTGAATGCTGTTAGATCCAAAATGATTGATTTGGTCTCATGACACCAGAGTATTGATTCGCAGAATCTATATTTTGTAAATATGGGCTTTGGAAATGTCTAACTGACTTTATTGTGCTTTGGCTACAGTAGGTAGTTCCAGTGGAAACAACAACCATGCATGTCATTTCTGCAGGCTGCATCTTACTCTGTGAGATAAACAGTCACTCTTTTCTTAGCTCTTGCTGGCTCTGAGACACTCGGTTGGTATTTCTTCTGCTCTTTGTCTAGCAAAAAATCCCTCATCACTAAATGAAAGCTTAAAATGAAGGCCTTGTCACAAGTCCATTGTTTTTGAATTTCTGTGTTACTTTTGCTATATTTTCACACTTAAAACAATGATTTGGCAATCCTCTTGTATCACTGTCCTCTTGTGCTAAGAAATAAGTCTCCTGATAGCTCTCTCTCCCAAGTGCTTCCATTGTTGTCAGCATTAAGTCTGAGAATGATTCAGTGGGCTATATAACACTTTTAATTGTCAAGAAATCACTTCTCTTTAAATGTTTTAGTTCAACATACTTACCTGTTGATCAAACATTGCCTTAAACTTACACCAGAAAATTTTTATTTAATTTTATTTAGTAACTTTTAGGAGGGTGTACTCATTTTTGCTAACAACATTTCATTACCTTGAAAATCTTATTTTCCTGAATAATTTTGACATGCTTCTTTGGTAACTGATTAAGCAGACTTGCTGGAACATTATAGCCTTGTCCAAATACCCACACTTGCAGTCTGTGCACTTGACCACTTGTCTACTTACATGATGTATTTCCTGTATTTGGCCCAAGTGTTCAAGTAGGCATGAAGCCCGCAAGTGTGTGTTGAACTTTTGATTACCCGATGGTACACACTTACAGTGTTGCAAAAAATGCAAGCGTTTACAGAGCTTTTTTGTTTTAATTATTATTTTCAATACTCTAAATTTTAAAATACACTTCTAAAAGTCTGTTCAGTGGTCACTATGAAACTAACAGAAGACACAATTTTAAAATTGTGGTGCTTTTTTTAAGTGATAAAAAGCAGTTGCAAATGATGTACAAAATACACACAGCCTACTCATCTTTGCATCCATAAAATGCGCAACACTTTATATTTTACTACCAAATTATATGTAGGCTATTATATAATTAATTTAACTTACAGTGGAATGTTTTCCGTGACATCTTGCGATTTCGGGGCATATGAGTTCCCTAAAATAATGCATGATGGGATACGCTTAGCCTCGAATACCACTCAGAAGCGGTGGGTTTAGTGTGCATTAAAGGATTAGTTCACTTTCAAATTAAAGTTCCCTGATAATTTAATCACCCCCATGTCATCCAAGATGTTCATGTCTTTCTTCAGTCAAAAAGAAATTAAGGTTTTTGATGAAAACATTCCAGGATTATTCTCCTTTATAGTGGACTTCAGTGGAGCCCAAACTGTTGAAGGTCAAAATTACAGTTTACAGTGATCCCAGATGAGGAATAAGGGTCTTATCTAGAGAAACCATTGCTCATTTTCTAAAAAAAAAAAAATTATACGTTTTAACTATAAATGCTCTATATGCTTGTGCAAGTATATAACAATTAGTTCAAACTTTGACCTGTGGAGGGCAGTAATACACTCAGCAGTGTCTACACTGCGGGAATTCTAATAGAGAAGAAGAAGAGAGCTAGTTCAAGATGAGCATTTATTGTTAAAACGCATATAATTTATTTTTTATTTTTTTTAGAAAATGAGCAATGGTTTCTCTAGATAAGACCCTTATTCCTCGTCTGGTATCGTTTAAAGCCCTTTGAAGCTGCACTGAAACTAATTTTGACCTTCAACCGTTTGGAGTCCATTGAAGTCCACTATATGGATAAAAATCCTGGAATGTTTTCATCAAAAACCTTAATTTCTTTTCGACTGAAGAAAGAAGGACATGGACATCTTGGATGACATGGGGTGAGTAAATTATAAGGAAATTTTAATTTGAAAGTGAACTAATCCTTTAAGGGCACTGCACTTGGGCTTTTTGTAAGACATGGGACAGTCTTGCGCACTTACTTCCTGTCGCATCCACGAGCTCTCAAGTGGCCAAGACCGCAAGTGTGGGTATTTGGACATGGCATTTATCTCTAAAGAACCCTAACATGTCTTCTAAGTAATTTAATAATTGCTGATTTTCAGAAGTTTCAGAGCGGGTGTACTCATTTATGATGTGCACTGTATATTATTATTATTATTAAACAGATTTGGTCCACACTTATGTTACCCACAGCCTAACCCAGATATTAGAAAATAGATTCACATTGTGTAGAACTTTTGATCTAAAAAAAAAAGAAAAAAGAAAAATATATATTTCCCAACCAAAACCAATGGATGCATAAAATCGGCTTGTGAACAAATAAAACTTGATGCATCTTTCATGTATTTATTAAACAAAGTAAAGTTAAACAACACCCAGTGTTCCAGTGTGGTTTCTTCCTTCAGATCAGGCACATAGCTTCAAACAAACACTTCCTGTAGTTATTTTTGCGTGTTTCACTCTGCTATGGCTCACTCCAGCTCAGTGGCAGATGTAGGCTTTTGAGCATGAATTGTATGTTTCAGGCTAGCCACAATATTTCAATGGGGTTGTCTCAATCTATTCTAAGGCAGATCTGTTTGTTTCAGATCCTTGTCTTGCTGCATGAGCCATCTGTGCTTCAACTTCAGTCCAAAGACAGATAGTTTTACATTCTCCTGGAGAACTGATTCAAATCAGATTTATATTTCCTTTAATGATAGCCAGGCATCCAGATCCTGAAGCAGAAAAGCATCAGCGTTTAACTGCTGGTATTAAGTGTTTTTATAAAATGAAATGTAAAACTGAAAGGGAAAGAAATAGGCACCTAATCTGAATGTTATTTTACTGTTGAACAATACTTCTATACATTACAACAAGGCACTGTAAAATCTGACTACATACCATGGTTAAAAAAAAAAAAATGCATACGCTTCTTGTACAGCATTGTTCCTCAGTTTTTTTGTTTGTTTGTTTTGTTTTCCAATTAATTAAAAGCAGATTAAAAATGCCTTGAAAATGTATTTCCATAAACCAGTTTTTCATTTAGAATCATCATCACACAGTAGCTACTTACGTTTTGTGCATGCAGCATTTTTTCAGTATTTTCAGGAAGTGACATGCTTAAATTCTCAGCTCGCTGCACTTGGACTCAGTGTTGTTCATCTGCATCTTCAGTGATCAGATGAGACATGAAGCTGTTTGCACTGTGTTTCTCTGCTGTGTGGATGTTGTGCTGCTGCTGCTTTCTAGTGTATGTTAAAGGTCATTAAATTCTCTGAATGATGCAGTAAGAATGACGTCATTTATACACTTGTTTCATGTTTATTATTTGTACAATTATCTATACATTGCCTTTATTGCACTCCTTGTTAGTTTTTTCTCTTTCTCTCTCTCTCTATCCAACTCTCCTCCATGTCCAATCTTTTCACACAGGTCATAATGTGTGTCAACGGAAGTTAATTTCGAGAGTCGGTTTATCCACAGAACTGCAGTTTGAAATCCTGCTGCCTTGCCTGTTTGAAGCAGCTCTCTTTGGATCAAACCTGACCACGAGTTCAAGTGCTGTCTGGACTCAGATTAATACAACAGTTGAATACATTGTAGACATCAAAGTAAATGATCCGGAAAGCTTCTGGAATAACAGAAATGGTAGAATTGAAACATTTCGTGATCGCTCTGGCTCTGGAAACTTCTCCATCCTGATCAGTAATGTGCAGCGCTCTGATCTTGGCCTCTACCGCTGTGAACTGTACAAAGACAATAACTGTTCTCTGGGTTATAGAGAGATCAGTGAGTATCTGAATTATAACTCTTTACAAGGACCTTAAAATAGACTATTAGTGTGTATACTAAGTAACTAACTAAAAGTGTCATGAAGTGGGTGAATTTCTGATGGTTAACATCACAGTCATCTTTTTGATCTTGATCAGGTCTCAGTCTTGTTGAGTTTTCACTGCTCAACTGGCAGCTCATAGTTGCAGGAGGAGGAGGAGGAGGATTTCTGCTTCTCTGTCTGATCACTGTGTGTGTTTACTACACATGGACGAAACGTGAGTCTGATCACTGTGCTATGAGACCTGGTGAAATTTTTCATGTAATGCTTTGTATGCACATGCAAAGAGAAAATAAGTGTTTGAAAAGCAAACTGTATAAATGTAAATAAATAAGCTAAATTAGTTGCTGGTTAAAGTAATTGTAAGTAGGCTATGATCAATATCAAGTCTTTCTGAAATGTTATCTGAGAAGCCTGTTAAAACAAGGGGCATTTAAAAAGACAGCACATTAAAAAAGAAGGAAAAAACAGAAATTCTTTCAGCTGCTCTTTCAGACACCGTTTTTATTCACAGAACTAACTGTTGAACCGTACTGAGTCAGGGATTGAGTACATATCCTTAGTTAATGTGATGAACTATCTTTGGTTATTCTGGACACCTGTATAAACTTGAAGAAAACTGACTTCAAACCTCCACCAAAAATCACCTGGACACCAGTTTGTTAATTATAAAAATTAAAAGTTAGTTCTGAGAACTCTGTAAAAAAAAATTCCACCCATTTTAACTTAACTTCGGTTCAGTTGCTGCCTCAATTTTTTAAGTATAATCAATTTGGCATTTCAAGTCATTTCAACTTAAATTACATTAAACTAACTTAAAAACTTGAGTTGAATCTCATATAACTTGTATAAAATTTTTTATATTGCTCAAATTATTTTGATGAGTTGTCGTGACTTACTGATTATATCGTTTTTCAGATAAAAGGTTTAGCATCATTTTTTTTTGCAGATGCCACATGGTTTGAAGTTTTGTATTTGATGTAATGACATTTTAGTGTGGTTTAATTGTTATAGTTTTGGTGATCACTGTATATTCAAGTTTACGTCATATAAAAATATTTTCTCTGTTATCAGGACAAACAGTCAATGCAACAATTGAGCACGGATCACGCAATTGCCATGATAGCTATGGTAAATCATGCTTCTCAATATATTATATATAGAATGACATAGATAATGATAATTATATATAGAATGTCTCTGAATATTTTATGAATTGATGGAGTAATCTCAAGACCATGGCTGATACTTGAATATTATTACTACATAACATAATATAATTATTAATTACATTATTAATAACTGTTTTCCCCCCTGTTTATTTAGGAGAAACAGGTGATGAAATAACCTATGCATCAGTTACTCATAAGCCACACAACTGCCATGACAGTAAAGGTACATTTTGCTTCTCAGTATATACTGTATATACAGGTCCTTCTCAAAAAATTTGCATATTGTGATAAAGTTCATTATTTTCCATAATGTAATGATAAAAATTAAACTTTCATATACTTTAGATTCATTGCACACCAACTGAAATATTTCAGGTCTTTTATTGTTTTAATACTGATGATTTTGGCATACAGCTCATGAAAACCCAAAATTCCTATCTCAAAAAATTAGCATATTTCATTCGACCAATAAAAGAAAAGTGTTTTTAATACAAAAAAAGTCAACCTTCAAATAATTATGTTCAGTTATGCACTCAATACTTGGTCGGGAATCCTTTTGCAGAAATGACTGCTTCAATGCGGCGTGGCATGGAGGCAATCAGCCTGTGGCACTGCTGAGGTGTTATGGAGGCCCAGGATGCTTCGATAGCGGCCTTAAGCTCATCCAGAGTGTTGGGTCTTGCGTCCCTCAACTTTCTCTTCACAATATCCCACAGATTCTCTATGGGGTTCAGGTCAGGAGAGTTGGCAGGCCAATTGAGCACAGTAATACCATGGTCAGTAAACCATTTACCAGTGGTTTTGGCACTGTGAGCAGGTGCCAGGTCGTGCTGAAAAGCGAAATCTTCATCTGCATAAAGCTTTTCAGCAGATGGAAGCATGAAGTGCTCCAAAATCTCCTGATAGCTAGCTGCATTGACCCTGCCCTTGATAAAACACAGTGGACCAACACCAGCAGCTGACATGGCACCCCAGACCATCACTGACTGTGGGAACTTGACACTGGACTTCAGGCATTTTGGCATTTCCTTCTCCCCAGTCTTCCTCCAGACTCTGGCACCTTGATTTCCGAATGACATGCAAAATTTGCTTTCATCCGAAAAAGTACTTTGGACCACTGAGCAACAGTCCAGTGCTGCTTCTCTGTAGCCCAGGTCAGGCGCTTCTGCCGCTGTTTCTGGTTCAAAAGTGGCTTGACCTGGGGAATGCGGCACCTGTAGCCCATTTCCTGCACACGCCTGTGCACGGTGGCTCTGGATGTTTCTACTCCAGACTCAGTCCACTGCTTTAAGATATGATGAAGTAATCTCGAGACCATGGGTGATACTTGAATATAATTACTAAATAAAATAGAATAATTGTAACTTACGATATTAATATTCCCTGTTCTTTTAGGAGAAACAGGTGATGAAATAACCTATGCATCAGTTTCTCATAAGCCACACAACTGCCATGACAGTGAAGGTAATTATAATATGTCAATAATGTCATATTACTGAAGTTGTAATGTTTTGCCTAATACATCAAAACGTGAGATATCTCTGTTTCATAAGACATTTTCTCATGGTCTTTTGTTTTCTACTTCCTCATTAGTTCTTGTGAATAGCAAGCCCATAAATGGCTCTGCATCAGAACACGTCAGCTCAGAGACCGTCCTTTACGCTTCTGTCAAGAACAGAGACAAAACATGAGCAAGTGAGCAGCAAAACATCCAAATGAAAGAGAAATTTTTTTTTAGATAACCCCTATTTTTTATTCAGATCTGTAGGTTTTTCTTTGCATCCTGAGTGCTCTGTGAAGCTGATCAGTGATGGCACCAATCCACCAGAGCTTGTACAGTCTAACTTCTGATCTGTTCTTAAGTGGGAATTTATGTATTGTCATGTCAATGTTAACACAAATACGTTTGTGTCTTGTGATGGTTTTAAAAGTATTAGAGACGCAAATCATATTTTTTAACTATATTTAACTCATTTAAATAACCAAAATGTAACTTGAAGAAGACCCTAGAAGTACATAATTTGGACATTTTCTACAGCACCAGGGAAACAAAAGTAAATAACATTATCCATTAAAAAAGGAATCAAACAAATATTGATTTATGGGAAAAATAAGTATGTCAATAACTACCTCTATTTGTGGAAATAGTCTAATGTTTGTCCATCGTGTAAATTTGCTTTGTTTTTATATTTTCTATCAATTTGAAGGTCAAACTCTTGGTTGCGTGAGGCTGTGATGAATTGTGACTGTGCTGAGGTCTGAGGAGGAAGGTGTGAAGGTGTGAAACTGAACTGAGCTACTTCATCACCTAAACCACTGAAATTCTTTGCACAAACAGACAGGACCACAGATGCAACAGCAGAGCAGGATAAACAAGAGCCATAACTGTCATTGGTAATGAATCCTGTTACAGATTACACAATGTGGGATGTACAAAAATACTGAAGGTCACAAGCTTACAAGAAACCAGAGTGGAAATTTCAATTTCCATGAACAACTTATTCTTCTTCTTCTTCTTCTGCTTCAAACAAACAAACAAACAAACAAAAAAGCCACAGTTTTTGCTGTGTGTTCTGTTAAGTAGGCTGGAAGCCTTCAGAAGTTTTGCTCAGATGTTTGCCCCAATTTGCAGTATGGACGACGAGTCGACAATATTGCCAAAAGTCTGCAGATTCAGCGAGCTTCAGACTATGATTATATCCAGTTGGAGGATATCAAAACATGTTTGATATTTTTAGGCCTATTAGGAATTTTAAGCCGTTCAGTGTTTCTCAACCAGGGGTCCATGGACCCCTAGTGGTCCTTGATGTAATGCCAGGGGGTCCTTATAAAATATCTGAATATGTAATTTGTATATTTTGACATTTGACATGTTTCCATAAAAGAAGATATGTATAATATAACTGACAATATTACTGAATATGGGACAAGTCAACTAACGTAGTAGTAAATTATACTTGATTGCATTTGGTCGTCACAAAGACATTAATGATACCAATGAGCCAACGTTATTCTGGGGACCTTGAGGATGGTTCTAAATATGACAGGGTCCATTACTCAAAAAGGTTGAGATTCACTGGTTTAGAACACATATCATGTGAGGCGTTGCTAGTAAATACAGTAGGCTACATTACAGTATTCGTATACGCTGACAAGCCAATGAAAATCAAGGGCGCGAAGTCACAAAGCTCGAGAAGAATGGAGAATGGTGGCAATCGCATCAGTGCCAAAACCAACCACGTAAGTAACGTTACTGTACTGCTAGCTTCGTCTAGTTAGCAAACCACTTTCTGAGGTAAATCTTGATTCATTCATTTTAATGCTAATATTCATCATTATCCAGGGACTCGACAACGCTTGTCCAGGATAAATAAATAGCATAAACTATTAACTATTAACCGGGACGAAAGTAACAAAGAGATTTTTTCAGAGCTCTGATATTTGCATTTCATGACAGCACGTTCAGCACGCAACCCTTGACGGAGCTGCCAAATATCATGTGATTTCCTCATTGTTTCCCGCGGTTAGGTCCGGGAAGCAGTTTTCGAGTAACGTTACGGTAAATAAATTGCTGAAGCGGTACTTTTTTTTCTAATTACAAGTTGTGTTTCTCATTTCATGTCACAATAATGATCAATCTACAGGTTATTTTGTGCTGTAGTTTGACTTGTCAGTATTTTTCAGTATGAAAGTAAAACGGGTTTAAATGTCAGGACGAAAGTAACATTTGTTACTTTCGTCCCGCAGCAGTGACAACAAGTGTTTCTTTTGTCCCCCTGCTAATGTGGGACAATGCTTTGCAGCATTTATTAAAACATGTTTATGTCATATTATACAAGCAGAATATGCCAAGAGCGAGGGTCAGAAAGACAGACAGAGGTCTGATTCAGACAGATGTTAATGAGAGGGCCTTTATGGACATATCTGTTGCTGATTTCTGTATGTCACCATTTATTCACTCAATCTGTTAACATTTACCTTACTCACATTTAGTTTTTAGCCATACATTAGCTTTTCCACATCCACCTATGAATTTGCAGTGTTTCTATTCAGATGTTTTTATGCATATTTTGAATTTATGCATAAAAACAGCTGGATTGGAAACATGACTACTGCTACATTATGTTGAGAATTTATATTATGCTAATGTATTTTAATTTTCATATTGTTCATACTGTTGAAAAAATGTTTTATAAAATAAATTGACATCGACAAAAAAAAAAAAAATCTAAACAATTCAAGTTTGTACTGTCGGGTTACTTTTGAAACATTTGATGAAACTGAAATTCTCAATTTAAAATGAAAATGTAATTTAATATTTTTTTTTGCAAAGATAAAGGACAAAATATGTTTGCAGTTAGATATTTACAAGGTCATAGTCAGGTATATTTAATAAAAACAAGATAACACAAAAAATCTAGCTTGTATTGTTGTTACTTTTGACCCACCTGTGTGTTACTTTCATCCCACCTGACGGGGTCAAAAGTAACAATCTGCAATTTATGTTCAAAGTGAAATTATACTGAAGTCGTTCTACATTTGTACAAAATACCACCTGATATTGATAGACCACACTTGTGAGTTATTGACCACAGCAAAAATATATCTCTGTCTAAAACATTATCTTTTAAAATTACGTTTTTGTGAAAAATGGTACTTTCGTCCCTGCTCTCCCCCTACATTAAATGTAAACGGTGACTGATAATGGAATAATATATTGACGGTAACAAGGTAGATAAAACAACTGACTATGCCACTCACCTCTAACTCCTGTTGTTATCTGTAGAGTCCATACTGACCTCGTCTACCCACCCAAGACCGAATCCAAACGCATTTGGCTCGTTGTTTTTCAACTACTAACATTACAGTCATCCTCTGCAAATCTGTAGTGCTTCTCTTAGCACCAAGGCGTATGTTTCTGTGTGAGTTTGTTGTTCGGAACAATTTGAAAGTCTGGTAGTGTATGATCCTCAGTCGCTTAGTGTATGATGCCCAGTTTTTCTCTGTAACCATTTACAAATTAGCAAGTGTATGATGCCTAGTGAATTAAAATCTGTTCAGATTTTAATAGTTTTGTTTCTTTAGTTTTTTGTTTGTCAAGACTAAATAAGATTTTAAAATATTACAAAAATACATACCTACTTCGTTCTTGGCACATTTTCTCTTTTTCTGCTCTGAACAGATAGCTTCGCCATATGTCAAGACGCATGTCAGTATCTGCTGCACTGCATGATGTCTGAGTCCAAAACATTTATTAAATAAATATAAATCTTTAAGTATTAGACAAATGAAATTTCCACATAACTCCTCTAAAATCCGCATTCATATTTGCATGTTATAAAAAATTGTTTACATTATATAATGATTTGCTACCTAAATAATCTTTGAATCTTTGATAGCAAAGGGGGCCCTGGTGGTTTGGGGGGCCCACACACCTTGCATAGACCAGTGTAGTGCCGATTTCTGTGACCTATAGGCTCTGTAGTGATGGTACTGGGTTATGATATGAGTGGGATTAGGAGTAGGCCGGATTAGCTCAATACAGTGCCTACTAGGGTCACAGAATTCGGCTCAACACCGGCACTGGTCTAGTATGAAAATGTTTCTCACAACATGCTTCTTTCATTTACTCCTGTCAAGAAAAAAGTTAAGTCAGAAAAACATGAAAATGAAGTAGAATTCTGTAATGTGTTTACTGGTAATGTGCAACTTTTATCTACAGCAAAACTGTCTATTAAAACTGTTGTTCCATCACTTTTTTGAAAGTTGTCTATTCACAAACTGTAAACATACTGTCTCTTTTTTCTGTCTTTTCATCAACTCATGAACTCCTATTTGGGAAACCCTTAGGGCATTGTGCAGAATTGTGGTGATTACGACCTCTGTTGGCTATCTTGTGAACTGCTAAACGTGGTGTGACCGAATTGTTATGTGGATGTCACAACACTTACAAACATACCAAGAGAGAAGGAATGAAAATAACATGGTTGGTAAAACATTAATGTCAGTAGGCACATGGAAATAAATCTGAAAATTGAATGTGTTTGCTACTGTTACAGAATAAAGTTGATAAAGCCCTCAGATATTCTGCTATGTATGTGCAGAGACAAAAGTGCAAGTGTAACAACAGATCCCTGTAAAATAATCATACTAAATATGATTCAGTTTGTTGAACGTAACCAGGTCAAAGATTATTCAAACAAATTTTTACTAAAGCAGATTTTATACAGTTTTTCTGTCTCTTTTTCATCTCTAACAGAATGGTGCCAGTCTGAAAAGGAAAATTTTTCCATAAGGAAATTGGTTCAACAGCTAAACTCTTATAATTAGAAAGTAAGATAAACAAGTCTTGTAGGAAACCTTGTCTGGAGGAAAGATAAATGTAGAGATAAGTATAATGTTTGCTTAACCCTAAAACTAGCAACGTATCCTGTAGGATACAAACATTTGAGAGGCTGTGGGGAGAGTCAGGGAGAGTTTAGGTCTCATTTCTTGGTTTCATGTTGAAAGGGTGTTTGTTGTGAATATTTAGATGTATTGACTTTGTTCATAATTTTTTTGTTTACCTCACGGGCAGCCTTTAAAAACAGCATGACCCCCTGTAGTGGGAAATCTACTCACCTTCTGATAAAACTTGACATATTTCACATATTCGCCAGCTTAGGGGTATAAATCAGCTGAAAACAGAATGATTGTTTGGCAATGTTTATTACAACATTATAGCCAGATTTTTAAAACATTTATTCTCTCATAACTTAAAGCAAACATTCTTTGTAAAATTCTGTTGAATAATAAGAATAAGGCCTATTTATGAATATATTAGCCTACTTTATCATATTTAATATGCACATTTCTAAGGTCTATAATTTATCAATATCACCAAAACTTTGCTGAAAAACCTGTCATACACAATCTTCTTCATGCCTTCTGTCCTCTGATTGGTAGTTCATAATTTTTTTTTTCAAGTAACCTCTTTTTTTTTTTTTACTCATAAATCTTTAATATTTTTAATAAAGTAAATGTAAGATAAACATTTTCTGGAATGAAGCAACTTGGCTTTACTTGATTATTCATGCCTCATTTTCTAATGTTAAAAATAAAAAAATATTTTTACATTGTTTGCATGTTAATGTAAATATCAAATATGACACAACAGGCTTTTGGAAAACATTTATTTATCCATTTCTCAATTATCATTGATTTGCATATATCTATCTATCCCGGTGTGAGAGGATAGAATATACAGTTTGTACAGTATAAAAGTCATTATGTCTATGCCAATGGAGAGTCCCCACAGAGATAGCGAACCAGATGTGCGTGCGTTTGTGTGTATGATACTCAAAAAAAAAAAAAAAAAACTTGTATATAAATATATGTGCATGTTTTTGTTGTGTTGTTGTTGTTGAGCATCATATTTATACATCAGGCTTTTATAGCTCATATATGCAATTTTTTGCAAATCAATGATAATTGGGAGATGGACAAATAAATGTTCTCCAAAAGCCTGTTGTGTCATAGCTATTTGACATTTACATTAACATGTAACTGTCACAGACACGTCAGGCTCCACCGTCCACCAATCACAACGCACTCTATCACCAGAATACTAATCACCGCCACCTGCACCTCATCATTGCACTAATCAGCAGCACTACAAAGAGCACACACACAGCACTCCACGTCCGGTCTCGTTTGAAGATACTTCGGTATATGCTTACCTCAAGGACTCCCTGCTTTATACTCACCTGTATCCAGTGTGTCTCCTTCCTTCTGTGTCTCCTGTCTCCTGTGTGTGAGTGCTCTCCAGCGATCTCCAGCTCCAGCGTGTCATCTCAGTCTTCCATACCTGCAACGGATAAGGACAGTATCACCTTTCTACTCATACATCCACCTACGATTACATCTCTGCTTACCTGATTACTTCCGCATGCTCAACTGGTGTCAATAAACTCCCATTACCTTTTACATCTGTGTCTGACTCCTGTGTACCGTAACAGAAGACCGGAACCAACACCGCAGACCCAGTATGAGCCAACCAGATCCATTTCAAGCGCTGGTGGATGCGCTCCGGAGGACACTAACCACCAATCCACCGTCACCATCACCCGTTACTTCTCCCTCATCTGCACCAGCGGTAGCCACAGCCAGCACCATCAGTTCTCCTTCACTACCCGTATACGCCAGTCCCATGGCCAGACCAGCGCCCTACTCAGGATCGGCGGAG